>JARJDZ010005221.1:0-10887 GCA_030264555.1 Aleochara sp. GC000083 | reverse complement strand
CCTGAAATTGGTGAACCCATTGGTAGACCATCTTCCATGACATAAAATTTATCATTAAATTTACAGAAATTTTGTTCCGTGCATAATCTAATTAAATTGTCTAAATCATTGATGGTGTGTTTGTTTATAATTTGTTTTTGTATTATATTGTATGTGTATTTCAGTGTTTCGTTTATACGCACGTTAGTGTATAAATTTGTAACATCTAATAATATGAGGGTGTCATTTTTTGTTAAATTTATTGTTCCTAATTATTAATTAATTCGATATTATTTTTGATTGTAAATTTTGGTGCGTATTCTAAATCTAAGATAAGTACTTCCTAATTTACTGATATAATTAAATAATTTATCTTATGCAAAACTTCAATTTTATTAATAAGGCTAGCACCCCTGAATTGCAATCAATTTATAAAAGAAATTTAATAAAACGTACAAAAACGATTTCTCACCTGGCATTTCTAAAAACATGTAAAAGAGAAAACCTTAAAGCAAAAGTTACCGAAATGAAAATTAACAGTATATTCAATGAATCAACCAAAAATAATATTCGAAAAATCCTTTTAACAAACTTAATTAAAATGAATTACAAAATTTTAAATGATAGAAATTTAGAAAACTGCCATATTTATCAAAAATTAACAATGACGCTGAAAGAGATTTATTTTTTAGGAAAATATTTACAATTAACCAAAACATAAAAGAAGATGACCAAAAAAAGAAGGATTCAAAATTGGAATGGCTTAGAAAACAAAATAATATTTGGATAAATAATAACAAATCAAAAAGAAGCGGAACTATTGGCAAGAACAAAGAAAAATTAACACAAAGAACCATAACAACACGACACTACAAACAATACACAAACCTTTCAGATATAAAATTAACAGGCAGGCGATGAAGGCGCTCAAAATACTTTAATTAGAATGCGGGCTTTTAATCCCAAGTCGTTCCGGACAGTCAATTTGCCTCTTTTATAGTGAGGCGTATCACTATGTTTCTCAGGGTGTTACACTGAAAGCAGCATCACCTAGAATTAAGCATTTTGTTACTAATTTAGTTTGTCATTCAGTAAAGAATAGTTTTAAGTCTGTGTACAGCCAGCATCACCTGGAAATTGAAATAATCATCTGCATCTGCAGGAAAGTAAACAAAATAAGAAAGGGATGTAGGCAGGTGTCAAATGGGGGATTCAAAAACCCTTTATATAAAATGACCTATCCAATCATCTACTAAGTGGAACCGCAATAAATAATAAATCAGAAAGTATTGCGCCTTGTGCTTTCTTGAGAATCACTTTAAGCTGCAAATACAGGAACAATGAAGTTGAGTTTGTCGACCAATCCCTGGTCCGCAGTCCGCGTGCCTTCCCACGACACTTGCACATCGCAGACGATGGAAGTTTCGTCGGGTTTGTGGAAAATTATCTCTGGCTTGTAAAGCTACCCATCCGGGTGTCTCACACGCGGGCCCACCAATGTCACCCATCCCTTCCTGCGGCAATGCTGGCTGATCCTCGTCACGATAGCATCATGCCGTTTAATGCGACCTTTGAGCAGCCGCCTCTACACGTAGGATTGAATGGAATGCCCATGGTCGGTAGATTGTTTATACGAAGCCGGATAGCTCGCACGTAGTCTCGCCCACTCCATCCTGGCGGCCTGTTGAGTAGCCACATTCCACTGGCCCGATGGTCGGCAAAGTCCTCCACAATCCTGGAAAACGTGACAAGCGCGGTTTGCTTCTCGAGACGTCGCTGGATTATCGCTGGCAAATAAATCGTCGGGCTTGGAATGCCCAGGCCCCCATCTCGTCCTTGTAGTAGTGCGTCTGACGTTCGACTGTGAAGGTGGAGCCAGGTTTTTGCAGCTCTCTTATGAATTTATCAGCTTCCTTCAAGATATTAGAGGTCATCTGTGGGATAAGTAATCCGTGGTATAACCTCGGGATTAAATACGATGTTAAAATCCGGAATTTCTGGTCAAGCTTCAACGGGGCTCTATGCAAGTTTTGGAGCCAGATTGCAAGATTGCAGATGGAAAGTTTGCTGATTCCAGGAGTGGAGAAACTATGGCCCAGATATTTGAAGGAATTCAAACCGCCGGAATGAGAGCGCCATTTTCTCTAAAAGTTGGTCTTGTTCGTGCGAAACTTTTACCGCAAAGTCTGGTGGTAGATATTGAAGCGCACGTCGAATTAATTGATATCCCTCTTGCCTCGAAAAAGGACTGAGCCGTATCTATAGCAATTTTCATGTCAACGTCGATGTCTTCATTCAAAATCATGTCATCCGTGAAGGCCATGGCCCTGCATTTTACGTTCACAGCTATTGATCCTCCTCCTCGAAATGTTGCATCGTTGAGGATATCCAGAAGTTTCTTCTAGCTTGCATGCACGCTGACGATACTTGACGCAGACATGCCGGGCGGCCCATTTATTATCTCCGGGCGGCGAATTTCTTATTTTTTAACCTTTGATATGTTGTTCAGCACATCGAGACGAACCGATCTGGATATTTTACCCGGGCGGCCCATTTCTTGATTTTGGACATCGTGTCGATCAAGAATCTGCTTTCAGATTTTGCGTTTCGTTTTCGACGTACAAAGGGCATAAAGCGGGCGACACATTTCTTTGGGGAAATTTTCAACTAATCGATTTTTTGTTCTGTTCATATTCTCTTCTATATGTACTTTACGAAACGTGGAGATCTGTTAAAATTTTATTATTAACTTCATTATTTAACAAGATATAAGCAAATAGGTACGAAGCGTGCACGCAGTACGTGCGAGCAGTATGTCCAGCGCGCAAGTCGGGCACCTTATTTCTTTTTGGACATAGAAAAATGTTGCTTTTTTAACTTTTGATATTTTCGTCCATACTTTACAACTTTTATGTGTTGTAAATAGAATTATCGTTTCTTACTTCATATTACTTCAATATTTAATTACGCCACGAAACGTGTGGAAAATTTCTAAGGGAAGGCATCGTATCATCGGTTTCCCCGGTAGGTATAATCCATAGTATGATTGATATTCAAATCGTCAACGTCCTTATTCCTCGCTGCCAAAATTGCTCGTTGACTCAACCAAGCAGGATTTTGGAAATTAGAACGAAAGTTTGGGATCACATTTGCAATCAATTCTTCCTTCGTCTAGGCGAATTCGCAAAAATCTGATAGAAATGAAATGAAGCCTGTGGAAGCATTTACAGGAATTTGTCAATTCCCAAAGTCGAATAATTGCTTAGAGAACGATTTCCACAATTCGTCTCGTTATAGCGCCACTCGCATATTCCTTGTGAGCTTGAGAGTTTTAACCTATTTCCACAAAATGGATGACTTCAAGCACGCGCTTATCTTATCAGCATCTGTTGATTTGGGAATAACTGGGAGCGTTTGTCGAAAATCACCGGCCAACAGAATCATCAACCTCCAATGAGGTATTCTGTAAATTCTTTAATGTTCGATCTACTGCCTCCAATACACGTTTGTACGCCATGGGACACTCATCCCAAATAGTGACTTTGCAAATCTGCAGTACTTTTTCCATTGCTAACCCTTTAGAGATGTTGCACGTTGGTTGCTCCTAGTTAGCAGCTAACTGAGCGCCAGTTGAGTGAAGTGCTACTTCACTCTGTGCTCGAACTGAAGCCAAAGGATCAAGGAAGAAGATTCCTCCTAGACCATTGTTGATTGCTGACATCAAGATTTCGTACGCCATTTTCTGCTGCTGGTTCAAAAGTGGGACATTCATCCATACTCACTGATGGAGATGTTCAAATGATTACTCGGAACGAAATTTTTGCTGGTTTAGGCGAATATATACCAGGCGTTCGATTTTGGCATACATATCAACGGCGAACTGATGAAACACACTGTGGCATCTTTAAATGGTAGGCGTAGAAATATATGGCGCTGACCTTGTTTGTTTCTCGTCCTGTAATAAGATAATGCCATAATACGCTTGAAATAGGGTTTGTCAACATTGATATGTACGTACCGGTTATGGGATTAATCATATAATGAAAAAAATTGTATCCGTCCTCTCCTTTACAAAGTAGAATTAGGTACTATAGTGCATCGTAGGACCGATGGGTTTTCGCAGATGCATTGAAGGTTATTATATTACCATCACGTCGTCGAAGAACTACATAACTGTTTACAGTACGTGTTGCTTCTAGCGCATTCTAAAACGAAAGAGCTGAGTTGCTCTAAAAGATGTTCGCCATCGGCTGCTTTCGGACTCCGTTGCCATAATCTACCTTCCGCGACGTCGAGGTGAAAAATTTAATCTTCGATTTTCTGCATTTTCAGTAAACTTTCTAAAAATTTTCTGTCACACAAACACGGTCATGATAATTCCAAATACAACAACAATTACAGACATCTTGTCTGAGAAGTTCTTTTGTTCTCAGATAGAAGGAAGCCTGCTAACAAAAGACATGCTGCGAAGGGCACAGGAACTACACGACGAGATGAGGATAAAGCACAAACTGCCATTTTCAATAGAAAATATGGAGAG
The DNA here is from genome assembly GCA_030264555.1 of Aleochara sp. GC000083. Classification (NCBI taxonomy): domain Eukaryota; kingdom Metazoa; phylum Arthropoda; class Insecta; order Coleoptera; family Staphylinidae; genus Aleochara; species Aleochara sp. GC000083. Next base: position 6,368 of record JARJDZ010005221.1, on the reverse strand, counting down.
ATGGATCTAGGAATATTGACGCATTATTATCCCACTGTGGGATACAAATTAAAAATAGGAAGATGATATAACACACGCACCTCCTATGAAATGAAAAACATTACCCAAAGCTGCTTCAGCAAAGCCATAACTTGTCGGCATAAGCCAAAATTTCTAAAAAGAATTGTACGCCCTCAGGGCAGGAAAATTCTAGCGCGACCAACAAAGATACGCTTCTAATAAGATTGTATTTATATTAGAATTGTAAGATAGGATTAATTATATAAAATAAATTTGTTAAATGGTAAATGGTTCTCGTCTGATCACCGAAGTTAAACAGCGTCGGGCGTGGATAGTACTTAGATGGGTGACCACTTGGAAACACCACGTGTCGTTGTTTTGAAATTATTTTTTTACCTTTATATAACTTGCAAACAGCGGACACTACCTCTGCTTGCAATCGCTCGTCGCCAAAACGCGTAAGCAAGAAGACAGAACCCAACCGAAAACACATCGCCGGCGACGGGGCGAGCAGCAGAAGGTTATCTGCATATGCCAGACAGGAGGTGTATGTATCCTCGTGTGGAATTCCATATTTCCTGGGCAAGTCTTGGAGGAACACGTCTATGACAAGGTTGAATATGTTGGTCGAGAAAGGTTCACCTCGTTTTACACCTCGCACAAGACTGATGTGACCCGATTGGACTTTGCCATAAGATACGGTGGTGAAACCTTTTGTATATAGGGCTTGGATGTATCTGACGGTTTGGCCCCTGATCCCTTTGTCCACAAGAGCTTTTTTGATGGCATCATACGAATCGGTCAATTGGTAGGTCAATTGATAATATCGAGTACGGCCGGCTGTTTGAGCGATAGGCACGTATTAGGCCATGTAGGATGGAATTGTTGTATATTACGCCATCATTCTGCGTGAAACCTTTTTGGGCTGCATTAATTGGGACTTTAGTCAGCCTGGTCGCAATGATCTTGCTTACGATTTTCGTGACCATAGAACCGATGGTGATGGGTCGCCAGTCTGTGATATCGTGGATTGTCGCGGGTTTTCGGTAGAAGGATTGTGCGACAACCTTTCAGCCTTGAGGGGATGTAGCCCCAATAAAACATCCAAATTGGCAGTGCTGTGGGGCACCAGTCGGTTATGCCCCTGAACAGCTCAGGGCAGTGGTTTCCAACCTGTGGGGTGCGACCCCTAAGGGGGGCGCGTGAGGACCACAGGGGGGGCGTGTAGCTATTTCCAAAAATAAATATCATTTTCGAATATAACCTACCGGATACTATTCTTCATTTTTGATAGTCACGACTTACAGGTTTTTTGATCCTATTCACTTGAGGGGCGCAACAATTTATTTTCTGTTTAAGGGGGCCACAGGCATAAAAAGGTTGAAAACCACTGGCTCAGGGCGTACGCAGCTCTCGTAGGCCGGGGCGTAGCCCGTAGCAACACTCCTCTGCGGCTATCGATTGTATTCCTTACCCACTAAAATAGATATATCTCTAGGTTGATTCGTTCCTCGTTCCTGGCGTGAGCCCTTGGCGGACCCCAGAATATCGCAGCACATATTGGATGCCCTTGTCGGAGATGACCTGGCGTGGCGTCCCATAACGTAATATGATTTCATCAATCAGCATTTTGGCACATGAGTCAGCTGTGGCCTGGACCAACGGAAAGATCGGCTCCTTGGACCGGTTTGGCGAAGACCGGTGGCTGGAGGAGTCGAGCAGGCTTCTGGTTGCCGGGCTTGTACGGTTGACATAGACCGCACCGCCTGACATACTGGCTGACGGTGCATCGTCGACCAGTAGTATCGCGCTCAAAATTCTCTCCATGTCCGGCAGTGCCTGCATCGTGGTAAGCACAGATGGTGCAGTCGACCTCGTGGGCCGGCATGACGACTTGGCCTCCTTCGTCGGCGTCGCCCTCGGCGGGTGAGTGTGTACACCAAAAGATTATTGAGGACGTACCCTCTTTCGAGTCAACGCTTGAGCTCGGTGGCGTCGGTTACGGGATCCTCAATTGTCATGACGATGCTGGCCAGGACCGGGCCGTTGAGTTGCGCCTCACGGTACCTGCGTACCAGCACTTCTCCACGGCGTATACTACACCGAGCGCCTCTCGCTGTATGGTCCATACCCATGGCGCATCTTTACGCGTAAGATCCGTCAATATTTTCACAACCTTGTCGAAGTCTGGCACGAATCAATGAAACCGCGAACACGTTTGCATGAACGGCATTAGTTTCTTGATATTCCACGGCGGTAGCATCTCGATTATGGACATTGTCGGGTTGGATGCAATGCGGTGTGACGAAATGGTATTTTACTCGCGCACACGTGAACCCACATTTATCGCGATTAAGCCGCAGGTTAAACTGTCGCAACCATTCGAATACATCTCGTAAGTCTTGGAGATGCGTTGCAAAATCCGACGGCAACACTATTAAGCTTTCCAGGTACACCTACACATCACGGGCGTGGCTGAAATCTGCGCGCGCTCGGTTCAAGAGCCGCTGAAAGGTAGCGGTCCGGAACGGTTAAGGCGTTGAGGCGCTTGTAGTCCACGAACATACGAAGCGAACCTCTTCTTTTTTGGACACCAAAACCACGGGCACCGCGTACGTACTCTCGCACTCTTCGGTGATATCCTCGCTGAGCAAGCGCGGAAATTTATCTTGCAGCGCTTGTGGCTTGGGCCCCAATAACCGGTACGGCGCGGCGGTAGGGATCGGTCCGTCCCAACCCAAGCAAATTAATTCTTTTCACTCTCCCCTCTACGAAATTCTCACTTTTTGTCTTAATAAGGGGGACTTGTAAGCGAAAGTAAAACATGCTTGTTGATCGGCTGATAGCTACGAAAGTACTACTTTTGCGACCTGGACGACAAAAAAACAGTCGAAATTAACAGGAAAGCATTAAGTTGTTTACTTTGATTGGAAATTAAATGTGAAGTTACAGTTGTTGTAAGTTTTAACAAGATTTACAGGCAAATATTTACTTCCTCGTCAATGTGGAGAATTTGGTCAGTAGTTGTTTTTTCGCCAAATTCATGATTTGCATCTTCCTGAGTTGTTGTGGATATCTCGGGCATTATTTTAGTAGCGACTTCAATTTTGTTGCTTATCGATTCTGCAATATATCCTTCGGCCACCGCTGAGGACTTCCAACCACCATGTCTTTTCATGTCTATTATGCCCACGCCTGAGGAATTTACTAATAATGTCGAAGATGTTCTTCGAAATGAGTGTCCGTTGTACTGGCGTGGGTTAGGTATATTAAGAAATTTGACTTTCGCTCATATCGATAAAAGAATCGTTCGTCTTGAGCATGTTTTGGTCGGAGTCAGCGGCGGACTAAGGCTAAAGCGGGCCCTAGGCCTATTTGGTAATTTGGATTTAACCATAGTGTTTTAGTTAACTATTGAATGTAAAACATACAATACATGTACAAAAATTTAATAAACAAAATTTATTAACAAACAATAAAGTCTAAACAAAACTTTGATTTCATTGACTAGTTATATTCTCTTTTTCGCACTTTTAATTCTGCAAACTCGTTAATTAGTTTGGCATAATCAATATAAGTAAATCTTTTTCTATATACAGTAGTGATAAACTATTTAATTTTTGTTGGGCCATTGTCGATCTTAAAATTTTTTTTATTCTGCTGAATACCGAAAATGATCTTTCACCACTTGCGTTACTTATTGGAAGTGTTAAATAAATTCTCAAAATTATATTTAATTTTAGAAATGTTGCAACAATATTATTTTCTTGAATAAAGGACCACATTGATACAGGCGAAATAATATTTTCTTCACTTACGAAACTCTTGAATTGTAATAATTCATTTCTCAACTCTATAAGATTGAAATCTTGTTCATGACATTTTAATCCTGATGAGTCTGTAACATAAAAATCATAAAAAATTGTTTTGAATTTATTGTTAATAGTATTATAGCCCTCAGATCTTTTTTAATGTTGCTAATTAAAGAATCGCATACAACGAAAAAAATATTGACTTTAAAATGTTCTCTGGCATCTTACTTCATGTTCTGAAATTTCAACATGAATTAGTTTTCGTATTTTCGGTCGTTTTTATCATTAGTACATGCAATTTCTGTCATTTTTCCTGCTTCTATTTCAAAATAATCAAAATCATTTCTAATAGTTTGTGTAAAATCTGTCAATGAGTCATATACTAAAACTGATGTATTTAGGGATTCGTCGTTTTGTTGAAGGGTTTTATTTGAACCATTAGTAGTATATAATCATAGGTATCAGTTTTTTAATATAAATTGGCAGCTTCGGACCTTGTTAATGGTTTTTCATTTTTGTTTGATGAAAATGAATGTAAACAATGTTTAATTTCTCCATAATTTTCCTTTAAGGCGGTATTTTGGTGTAGAAATGGAAAAAAAAATCGATTTTTTTAATGTATATTTTTAAAGTATAACCATTTAAGAATATGTCTACCAGAGGATTTTTCAAAATTCCAAATATTTTCGGAGATATAACTATTTGGCTGATGCAACATCCAGACGCAATGAGTATGTTGTGCTCACTTTCCCTTTTGCGCCTCTAAACCCCCACATTAACCCCAACATTAACTCTAGATGACTTGCATTTTCTATATTTAGTCCTATTCACTTACATCTAGCTTCAAACAGTTGCATGCTAACTTCAAAACCACGTAGACGTATGTGGCAGTAGCAAATATAAAATGGATAGAAAATCTTCAGCGAAAGAGAATATACATCCAGGTCGACGAGCAAGAAGGCGATTTCACGGCAATAGATTTACGGAAAAGGAAGAACTAAGTTTCACTAGTGCATCTGCAGCAAAATTACATAAAACAAACGATGAAGTGAATATTGTACAAAATTATGGATACTGCATTTTGGAGTTTTTCACGGTATTTTCAACCATTTCGTCTTTAGTTCTGTGTGGTGCATGCAGTACAGAGATTAGATTTTTAAGAACATCTCATCGTGGGCTTGGTTTTAAAAACGCCTTACAATGCAATTGCAAAAATGTACGATATATACCATCATGTCCATTTATCGACAAATCATTTGAAGTGAACCGTAAAATGCTATTCACAATGCGGCTTTTGGGAGTCGGCAGGGAAGGATTGAATATATTCTGTAGAATGATGGATATTTGTCAAGGATTATCTATCTGTACTTACTACGCCTGTGTCGAAAACCTACATAATGCCGCATCTGCAATTTATCACCTGATTATTTCCAAAGCTGTGAATGAAGAAAAAGAACTTATTTCAAATTATGATTCCAACACGAGCCCAACCGACTTCACTGTTTCTGGCGATGGGACATGGAAAAAAAGAGGCTTCAATTCTCTTTTTGGAGTTACGACTCTTGTAGCAAAACATTGCAAGAAGGTGGTCGACACAGTTGTAAAATCCAGTTTTTGCCAAGGCTGTAAATTCTGACATTTCCGCGTATAAGGATTGGTACGAAGATTATGAAAATGTTTGCAAAATAAATCATAAAGGAAGTGCAGGTAAAATGCTCACTAGATCAGTAGAAAAGCACGGAGTAAAGTATATAGAGTATATTGGAGATGGTGACAGTAAGTCATTCAAGGGTATACTCGATATTGATCCTTATGATGGTGTCCCATGTGTCCAGAAAAAAGAATGCATAGGACATATCCAGAAAAGAATGAGTGCAAGGTTGCGGAAAGCGAAGAAATGTAATACAGGGATTGGTGGAAAAGGTGATGGCAAATTGACCGATAAAGTCCCGCCGGCACCCGGATCCTGTTGATAATATGAAGAATGCAACTTGGGCTACATATTATCATAATTGCTCTACAAACGAAANTGAGTGCTTATCCACGGAGGAGTTATTGACTCGATGTTTAGGATCTGAAACACAAAATAATAACGAGTCTCTAAACTCCTTGATTTGGACTTTTGCGCCAAAACATATTCATTCCGGAGCTAAGATTATAGAGATAGCTACATTTATTGCTGTTTGCATTTTCAATGAAGGCTTTATTCCTATTTTGCAAATGATGACGTTGATGGGAATCAAAATTGGTCCAGAAGCTCATTCATTTGCACTGAAACGCGACAACGCCCGGATTGATCGCTCCGAGATACGAGCATCCATCGCATCAAAGGAGGCGAGAACAACTCGATTAGAACAGAGAACAGCGGAAAATAGTTTTTTTGAAATCGAGGAAGGTCCGATGTATGAAGCAGGAATGGCAGATTGAAAAAATGTAGGTCTAAAGTATCATTTGATTAGAGGTTAGTGATGTAATAAAATTGCTTACCCTTATTTTAAATATTTATTTTCAACATGTTTCGAGCCATGAGTGTTGGCTCATCTTCAGGAACTGAGG
>JARJDZ010005219.1:0-18351 GCA_030264555.1 Aleochara sp. GC000083 | reverse complement strand
CTGCATCGGATGGATATTTATTTATGCAAACAGCTATTATTACGGTTTCGTTTCCATGCAGCCGCCTCCTCGTGCATATTCGCTCGCACATGTGATACGCGTGCACGTATATATTTCGTTTCACGAACCGACCGAGCTGAACTCGTATTCCATCCATCCAGTTTCTAGTTGTTCGTTTCATTTGCAACCAGAGTGTTCGTTCAAATACGCTCAAACTGCAACAGCCAGAGCATTTTGTGTGCGCTCTGTTCGTATCGCGCATCATGGGATGCATGTAGGTGTAATTTTCAATTTGTGGCTGGCATTGCCATTGCTCAAGGTTAATGTTAATTTACGTATACGTATACAAACAATGCAACCAGCCGAACGCATTCGAACCACATATTATAGCATACAGCAGCACTCTCGACTGAAGCGATATTTTATTTCGTTATTGCCGCATTGCATGCTATCCCATATTCCCACTGATTTTGACAAATAGTCTCTTCAAAAGTTATTCCATTACTGGATTTTGTTTGTTTTACTAATGAGCAAAATTAGTTATTCAGTGAAGGACTACACATTTTTAATTCAAGTTCCAAATTTCCATCAATCTTTTTTGCATGTCTAGTTTAAAAAATCCGGATATCATTTTTCTTTGAATTTTCATTACTTCATTATTTTCACTTCCAGTTTACTAAATCTTTTGAATTTTCAATACAAATTGTCAATTTTCAAATTCAGAAAGTAGGAAAATCAAGATATTCAATAGTAATCTAAAAAAAGAAACTTTGCAAATATGCTTCTTAAATTAAATTTTCAACGAGTAATTTAAACAAATTTACCATATTTCAACTACATTTGGTAATGTTGCATTTGAACGAAAGAAAATTTCGTGCTATAAAAATGACATTAGCATTTTTATCCTTCAGAAAACCTTTCAAGTCATTAAAAGTTTATTCAATCCTAAAATCAATTTAGATTATTTTAAATTTTCAATACAAATTGTAAATTTTTCTGGTCTAAACTTTTTTGTATATTTTGAATAAATCATACCAGATGTCTTTAGAAAACTAATTCAGAAATTCAGAAACTTGTGAATTCAATATATTGAATAATAATCTAAAAAACAATTTCCAACTAAATTATGAACTTGCAATTTTTGGACCAAATTATCAGATGATGATATTTAAATGATATTTGAAAATATTTTCGTTAAACGAGAGGAAATTATCATTTGAAATTGTCATCCTCCAAAAAACCATACAAAGCTTTTAAACCTTTAAATACCAAACATTGAGCCGACTCAATACCGAAACGAATTATTCAATCATAAAGTGCAGCGCATTACTTCTTTTCGGATTAGCAACAACAATGCGAATTGTGCGCTTCTGCTGCTGCTGCTGCCACGTACGCAAAACCTAAATGAGATGATGAGCGCGCGCACACACCGGGCCGCTATTAAACAATTGCGCGAAATAATAGCCAATTAAATGTCATATTCGGCCATTTATCTATTTTATCTAGCGCACAATAGCCCTACACTACACACCACTACTTGCTAGCGGCACAGCGCGCGCGCCTCTAAACCCGTTAATTAACTGGGACTCGGTCGATTCGCCCAATCCAATCCAACCCAATCCAATGCATAAGCTGAGCAATCCCATTATATTCTCGTTCGAATATTACGCAATTCCATTTCGGTGACATTTACATAGCCATCCGTACTAATACTTGATGGTATAGATGATATCGACTGGGTTGATGATTATTTTCAAGCGTAATGAATTCCAATTACAAATAATTACGTCGGCTTCAATTCGCCATTGTTGGCGAGCGTGATAATTAATTTTGAAGAATTGGAAGGGTGTTTAATTGTTTTTCATTTGAGGTGTTTGATAAATGTAATTAATTCCGGTAAGAGATATCGATTTTTATTTATTATTTTTTTTCTATTTTGTAAAATGAGTTGCTTTTTGCCTTTATTTGAAAATTATTCATTTGATTTTAATATGATTTCTTATCTGGAAATTATGAAATTCTATGAAAAACTCTGATATTTCTAAACCTAAATTGCACATGAAAATATTTTGTGAATAAAATTTATTGCACATGTGAAAGAAAATGAAATTGTTATTTCACTTGTGACAATAAAAATAATTACTATAGTTAAAGTTATTATAAGATAAGATCTGTGAATTTTAAATGAAAAAGCACTTATCTTATATTTAAAATTTATAATTAATAGTTGTGAAACATCAGAAATTATTGCAACAATTTAGGAATTAACTGCTTCTTTGAAAATATTATACAAACTCTTCTCTGGTAAAATAAAATTGTAAACTAATGAAATTTACTAGTGATAAAAGTGAAATTTTATCAGATGGTCATAATGGCATATCAAATAAAATAGAATTTTGATAATTTACTGATACTATTGACATAAAATGTCACATGAGAAATTATGATAACAAACTTTCAATTTCTAACTTCATGGAACATTGTACCAAATATGCCCCAGTGTCATATATCATTATGAATGTATAATTCGTTTAAAATTTGAATTTTTCATATATTTTAATTCCCCATTTCCAAATATTATTTTTTCAAATAAAAACTGTACTCTCTACTCGAATAGATCATCACTAAACGCCTGCTGGCAGCTTCATAGGGGCATGACAGAACATGGAGACCTGCTCCGAGGATACTGATTTATTTTTATTCCAAACTGTGTCAAACTCTGACAACCAACAACCAGATGTGCGCGTACTTTGTTCTGCGTGCGCGCACTTGCGTACGAAACGTACTTAACTTTCAACCATATGATTACAGCGAATTGAATACCGAGTGTACATAGCTGCTGAATTAACCATCACATTTGGTAGCGCGCGCAAAAAAAAAGAAACATACTTATAAGTGCACAGTGTGTATGCATGTATGTAGTGTAGAATGAGCGCAATGCACGGCAAGTTGGCGCACAACTTCAACTTTCAGCCGCATTTCGTCAACCAGCTGTTTCCAAGGTTAGCAGGCAGCAACGCGAACATACGTCTCGATTGCCTGCGCTCACAAGATATCGAATGCACCACTGCTCACGCAGCGCAGATATCAAATGTCCACCACACCGCACGACGCGTATTATTTTATGACCGATGGGTATGGTATGGTATACCTGTACGAAGCCAGAGAGTAATTTAATAATTTCGCGGCGGTATTTTATTGGATGGATTGCATCATGCAATATAATTGCGCGAGCACAGCAATGGCACGTTACCAAAACGCACCGAGCGTGTTTACATTTACAGTTTTTTGTAGACTCTATGGCAATAATAATAATGTTTATCCACATATACAAGTACACATCATATGTGTGTGTGTAGATTATATGATGTTTCATCCAGTAAATTTAAGCAACAATTTTGTTTCAATGCATTGAAAAAGAAAATGTAAAGTTAGGAAGTAAGATTTTCGCTTTTTTTCGCTCTTTTAACTGTGAATAACTTTCAAACGATTGGGCCAAATTAGCTAAAGTTAAAACAAAATTGTAGGCCTTCATGAGCACTTTTCAAAAATGTATGGGTTCATGCCCTTTTAGCAATGGGGAGAGCAGAAATTGCGTTCGAAGAAAAAAATTGAAAAAAAGTTTGTAGCGTAAAAAGCGATTGGAAATTCTTAAAATCGCTCGAGTTTTGAAAAATTTTCATATCTCCGAAATTAATGAACCGATTTAGATGATTCAAACGGCGTTTATAGTATTTTGACGAAAAAATAACATTGATCATGGTCCCAAATCTCTGCGGGAATCAGAAATACCCGAACTGAAAAAATGGGGTCCTAAAAATGCAAAATTTTCGCTTTTTTTCGCGTCTTTAATTGCGTATAACTTTTAAACCGTTGGATCAATTAAACTACAGTTAGAACCAAATTGTAGGTCTTGATGAGCACTTTCCAAAAATGTATGGGTTCATGCCCTTTTGACAATGGGGAGGGCAGAAATCGCGGTCGAAGAAAAAAATTGAAAAAAAAGTTTGTAGCGTAAAAAGCGATAGGAAATTCTTAAAATCGCTCGAGTTTTGAAAAATTTTCATATCTCCGAAACTAATGAACCGATTTAGATGATTCAAACGGCGTTTATAGTATTTTGACGAAAAAATAACATTGATCATGGTCCCAAATCTCTGCGGGAATCAGAAANGTCAAGCGTAATTTGCTGAAACCGGATGTGAACATACGAAAGTATCGAAGTGGTAAGGTTATTCGTGAGGTCAGAAGGTCTGAGGTTAATTAATTGCATCCCCATCGGTCGCATCTCTCCCACACGAGATATGTGCGTACAAATGTGGCCAGCCGAATTGTATTGCCGCCCCCGAAGAACCGCCAAATGGCGGTAGCACGTCACGAACGCACCGCATTTCCGCATGACTTTCAGCGAAATATCAACAGGATGGACCCGCAATTTGGGCGAAAGGATCAACTCCCAACTATGCCCTGATGGATGTATTGTGTCCCTATTCGGTAGTCCTGAAAGAGGACAAGCGGTCGGCTGGAAACGGTTGTAGCATTTGAACGTGCACTAAGTACTAAATCTATGTAGACATTCCGGAAACAAGTTCACTTCTGTTGTATTATGATACAACTGGAAAGTTGTCGTTTTCCATGTAAAATCTATCAAGGAATTTCTTCAAAATATGGGGAATTTTAAATTATTAGAGTTTTAATAAAAAAAATATTAAATCTGACGTGAATTTAATGGATGATTTTCCATCATAGAACAAAATGAATTGTTTATTACGGTCCAAAAATATAAGCTGGAGGAAAAATGCATCATAAAAACGTGTGAATCCGCATGAATATTTATGAGGATTTAATTGCGAAAAAAATGCGACCACGGAATTTCGCAATTTTAATGGATTTTTATAATAGTTGGCTATGAGCGAGGAATTAAATGTATTTCACCTGATTTTTCCAGGTCTGCTAAAACGGGAAAAGGGTGGAAACGAAAAAATCAAATTCCCCATGACCAAATTGGCCGTTTTCTATAATACACATCCGGATCAGCGGTTATTTGCGCTGGTAATTTCCTTCCGATTTTCCACCGTCCACTCACAACCGCTCATATTATCCCGGAAAAACCGCAAAAACCTCCTATCAGCGATTACATTCCCGTATGCGGAACACAGGCGCCTGGACACATTACCAATTTGTTGGCGCAGGAGTTGCGGTGCAATCGGATCGTTTTGCGCGCTTCGCTGCGTCAAATTCGGCCGGTTTGGTTTTTCCAATTTTCCTATTTTTCCCACCGCCGTCGCCGGCGGCGTCGAAAGAAATAATAATAAAAAGGGGGCGCTCGCGCGCTCGAGTAATTTTATTGCGAAGGTGAATTAGGTGACCCGATGCCTGCGGTTATGTTAACACATTTTCGAGGGTTTCATCGGCGTAAACAACCCTCACACGATGCGAAATATCAAAATGCAAAACAAGTGCTACGAGGTGGTTGAGGGGCGGCGAAAATTCAACCTCTCAGATTTGCAAAATACGCATGAAAAAAGCGTCTAATTATTTGGCATACATGTTTACAAATATGTGAGTACTCTTCGGTTCTCCTGTTTTTGTTTACTTCGTATTGTGTGGTGTAATCGGGAGTTGGGGGCGGCAGATCCCAATTATAATTTCAATTTTAATTAGGATTTAGTCGAATGTAGTCTGGAATGACTAAAAGCATTGGAATTATTAATACAAGGCATCAAAACTCTCAATTCGAAATTAAACTTTACATACAACTTATGACTTTGGAAATTCGGTAATAACTTCAAAACTGTTAATGTAATTTAAAATCTGAAAAAAGCTTTGGATTCCTTATTAAATTCTATATTAATGAAGTTTATAACAGATATTTTGACTGTTTGGTTAATTAGTAATCATTGTTGGAACTCCGCCATATTTTTTTAGGATTCAACCTTTCAAATCAAAAAAATTGTTATTTAAAAAATTCCTGATAACTTTTGAAGTAATTTACCAATTTTAAATCTGAAAAAAGTTTTGAAATCTACATTAAATTCCATTTACCAAAATCTAGAAGTATGTTATAAAAACGCTGGTTATTTTTTAGTAAGTTACTATCAAAAATTATACTTAAAAAATATTATGAAAAAAATATATTTCAGTAAACTACTGACAACTTTTAAAATTCTCAACAAATTTCAATTCCAAGAAGATATTTCAATTCCTCGATAATTTTTACATCATTTACATATTACGAATACATCCCAGCTAATTGAGTTAATTATTTAAACAAGCGGGAATTAATGTTGTATTTTCATGTCATTAGATATTAACAAAAAATTAACAGTTTAGAAAATTGCCAATAATTTCCAAACTATTAACGGAATTTAAATTTCAAAAAAAGTTTTAGAATCCTCATTAAATTTTATATTTAAAATTATAAACAAAAATATAAAAGAAACTATAGCCACTTTATACCTGGCTACTAAATTAAGAGCATAAAATTTTTAATAAAAAATTTACCTTTTAGAAAACTAACAATAACTTCTGAAATTCTCAACAGATATTAATTCCGAAACTTTTTCTGGATTCCTCATTAAATTCTGTATAAAATGAATATAAATACGTTTATAAATAAATATTCATTAATTAATTACAGGGCACCAAATTTGAAAAACTATTTGAAACTTTATAAATTCCATCTGGTCCAAAATCTAGTAATAAATAACAAAAAATAAAGCAATGAAATAGTTTGTCTCATCCACAATGATAAACTTGCATCTGTCACCAAAACAGAACATTTATCATCATCCAGGAGCAACTGGCTATTATCCTGTCCCTCGGGTCGCGACCGCCATTCTTTTACGTTCGAACAAATTGTCTCGCAGAGTTTCAAGTTGGCAACTCGTGATAACTTAATCACTCATCCTGATAACAACACCCAGACATATCATTCCATCACATCTCGCAATGTGAAACTTTGGATTGCAAAGAAAAATTCCCCTCATTCCCCCCATTTTGCTCATTTGTCTCATTCCAACCAAATTCGCCAATTCCAAAGTTTAATTGTAAATATTTTACAAACTTTACTCCGGATTATTCCGGCTGTGACTTTCAAATTCGGTGCGCGTTGTTTACCTGCAAGGTTATGCGAAATAATGTTGCGTACGTTGGCGAAATATGCGAATTGACAGAGTTTAAAGTTCGGGATGCGTGCCCGAAGGATGGGGTTACAAGCGCGGAATAAATTAAAATATGCGCGTGGAAGTTATTAAAGCATATCCGCAGTAAAGTGCAAAAGTACATAAAACTTTACCAAATTGGTATAAAATTTCTAATAGGGCAGACTGCGTATAATGGTCCATGATATTCGAATGAAATCCGGCGAATTATTGCGCGGATGATCCTCATTCTGATATAAAACAAGTTTTATTATTTTCCAGCCAACTATTTTCATTTAAATTTCATTTAATTGAATTATATGCGTCAGAAATTAAATCATTTCTGACACAGGCAACAAAATTGCATCAGAAAATAGTAATAAGTTTATTAATAATTTTGCAGATATTCAAATAACAATAAATTAAGGTAATTATTTTCAGTTGGCATGTAACGAAATGAATTATGCATATTTTCAAAACATTAAATTTAATATTTGAAATTATTTGAAGCATTTATTAGTGCTTTAATTCGATTACAAAGAGAAAATATTAAATTTCAAATATGAAATTTGATATTTTTGAATTTAAACAACAATTAACGCGTTCCAAATAATACAAAAACGATTTCACGAACTAGAATTATTTCTGAATTCATTAGTAACAATTTGAGATCATATTGCCCAAAATTGGTTAAATAGTTTTTCGATTATTCATATTTTTCTAGCATAAAACAAATGGTACTTTTTGTACAGAGAAATTACATTTTAGAAAATTGAATATAATTTTGCAAATAATTATTTTATCATAATTCTGTTAAAACCATGTTATTTTGATATAAATTTTCTATTAAATGCGCACTAAAATACTTAATTGGCTAATGGAATTATTAAAATATAAACTTGCAAAGTTAAAATTAAATTACAAAATTAATTTCAATTACACCCCCAAAGTTTTTGCCTTGTACAACGCCCCCTATTAGTCGAAAGTTACTCAAATTACAAATTCTTATAAACAAATATATATTTAATAATCAGCTAAAATTTGAAGCCAATTTATTTGATAATATAGAAAATATTAATTATTTAATTTGATGCAGCAAATCATAAAATTTGGATTAAGAATTTTACTTTTAAGAAAGTTACTGATAACTTCTGAACTAATTGTTCAAATTCAATTTTGAAAAAAGTATAGAAAACTACATTAAATTTTACATAAAACTGTTAATTTATTGTTTAAAAAAGATTTTTTGAAATAGTTGAAAACAACTTTAAAATTTAACAAATGAATTTTCTGGTAACTTAAAAAAACAGTCCATAAAACATTTGACTATAATTCATTTTGTACGGCTGCAAATTTAATAAAAATTTTGCATGGTACCTACATAAAAAATACTATTTAATTCAATAATATCTGGGTAATAATTAAATAAATATTTGGATAGTTACGTGTCCAAAATACAAAACATCCTTATTGCAAGTATTTAGCTGATAGGAATAAAACAATAAAATTACGAATTGAATTGGAAAGTCAATCATTATAATTACAAACAGAACAAATTCAATTTAGACACGCGACTGATTCTATTTAAACGCATCGCCACCCGACAGGATAGTAATAATAACAATAAACAAATGGGAAACCGAATTCTTTGTGTTCGCGCATAATTTGATGCGTGTGCCTATTGATGCATTCGGCTGATATTTCTCAATTTGCGCGCGCGAATCTGCAGACTCGCTATTGATTCATTCAACACGGCATGTTTGCAAAGGACAATAAATTTATTATGGCCGCCATCGTCGAAGTAGCGAGCCGGAAAACATGCGAAATAGTCAGCAGCGCGCGACACGTGACAGCGAATGATTTTCATTTTGGAAATGTTCATTTCCGATCGTTAATTTGCGTTTGCGGACAATGCAAATCATCGCGCGCATTTATATCCGCAATACTGAAGCCTTCCACCGATCCATGATGAGGTCCTGGCGGAGTTTTATAGTGCTGCAAATCCATTTGGCGATTGAATAATTTAGCATGCCTCCCAAAAATTCAGCAACCTTTTGTGTTTTTAGGCGGCTCTAAAAATTTTGATGGAACGCAATTTCCCCAGATATCTTTGTCGCAAAACACCTCCGACCATCGACACAGCCGATTGTCTTTTGTTGTGCGCACTTGTTTGCCTTGTTTCCTGGAGGACAATGAGGGCGCTGCGGAGGTAATATGTTATTCATGCTTTTGTTTCCCGCATCGCGTTCTTTTCAACGATTTTATGCGTGTAATGTTGTTGCCCACCGCATGTTTTCATCCCGCCGACATTTTGTTAATGTAGTTACGCCGTTCCGCCATTTTGCGATTATCCTGGCGATGACTTGCTGTTTATTTATTCGTTTCTTCGCTTTGAATTTGGTTGTAAAAGTGTTCTCATCTGAATTTATGACCAATAAATGGATGCCATGTTGGATTTATAGCGAGGTTATCCAGTTATCATCCTGGGACAGGATTATTGTTGTAAGAAAAGGATAAAGATAGAAAAATATATGATTATTAGATAAGAATAAACTTTGAAATTACTTGGAGAAATTTAAGTTTGTTTTAAAGTTCCATAACTTTTTTTCTAATACAGTTACAAATCCAATTTTTTTAGATTCAGAAAATTTAACTTCTAAACAAATTATTACTATCAAAATAAATAAAAGTTGCATATATAATAACTATAAAATCGACGGTTAAAAATTTCTTTTTTTACAACGTCTATTCGCTGTTAACTAACTGTTAAAATCAACTTTGAAGACATCTGTTTTAATTATTAACAATGATAGTCTAAAAATTTTTTCATTTTTGAAATCTACAGTTCTCAGAGAATAAAATGACCTACTTCGATCCTGAGTTACAGCCAAGAAAAACGTTCAAGATCGATAATTAAAATTAATTATACTACTCATAATTCAAGGATAATTTGAGTAATAAAAATGAAAAAAAGTTTTCAAAGTTCCATAACTTATTTTCTAATCAATTTACAAAGTCAAATGTTTAAATTTCAGATTATTTGACTTTCGTATAATTGACTACTGCCACAATAAACGCAATTTGCAAAAATTATGACCACAAAATCAAAAATTGATTTTTTTTCTTTTTCTAATTTTTATGCACATTGAGTAAATATTTTTAGGTCAACTTTGAAAGCGTCTATCATTGTTATTAAAAAATGAAATCTAAATGCTGTTCGATTTTTCAAATCTACAGTTTTCAACAAATAAAATGACATATTTTTCTTCTGATTTTATAATAAAACAACGCTTAAAATTGACAATTAATAGTAATAAAATTGTTTTTCCTTGACATTGATATTTGAGCATTAAGAAATGTAAAAATAGTTTTCAAAGTTCCATAACTTTTCTTCTAATAAATTTATAAACTTGAACTTTGAAATATTAAATTATATAATTATCAAGGAATTCATTAATACTAAAATCAAGGCAGCTTGAATTAATCTTGTGCATGAATTCGCCAATTGAAAATTTCTTGTTTTACAACTTGTATAAATTTTGTGTAATTGTTAGCATCAACTTTGAAGACTTCTCCCGTGATTATTATAAAAATTAAACTCAATATTATTTGATTTTGGGAATCTACAGTTATCAACAAATAAAATGACGTATAATTTTCCTGATTTCATCCCAAGAAAATTACCAAAATTGATACTTGAAAATTGTCTCCATATTTGCACCTTGAATGCTTAAATAAATTTCAAGTTCGTAATTAACAAAGCAGCGGGTAATTTCTCTGCAAAAAAAATCATCCACACGATAGTTGGGACCCAAAGCATGCCACAAGCGCATGGTGGCGGTTGGAGGCGGCAACTGCAGTACCCGCATAAAAGCGAAGGCAAAACGTCGATTTTAAAGTGCACTTAAAATAATTGAATTATTCAGCCCGCTCTCGCAATTCCGCGCGAATTTTAAGCACATTTACGTACGCGTGTACGTCATCCCTTAAGGGGGCGGTGGATGCGGGGGCGGCTCGCTTCGACAACTAGTTAGTTGCGACTAATGCGCCTTTGTCGTACCGCATCAAACACACGCTCGAGATGTGCTCAAAGAGCGCGCAAAAACGAGCACCAANAAGCACCAAATGGAAAACATATTTATATTTACTCGTTCATGTGAAATGCGTAGATATTTCGGCGAAGAGATGCGATAACAGCGACCGAGAAGACGACGATGACGAGGAGTGCATCAGCGATGCGCGACGCGGCAGGACGAACAAGGACAATCGAGTAAATTGAGTTTTTACAGCGCGTCTACCCGAATGATGAATCGCCCACGCGAAGGACGAAGGACGACGAACGGAGACCGCTCCTCGAATTTTCCACTTTCTGCACAGCCCACATCCTCCGCAGTTCGTCGCAGTATTTTTGCCGCCCGTCTTGCAATATGATACTTCGTCCGAAGGAAATGCGAAAAAACTTAAATTGCCTGTGTTTATTTACACTTTTTGCGCATGTCATTTATAAATTTGCTTTTTTGCTCGAGATATATTTATATGCTACAATGTTTTTCTCGTTATTGTTTTGTGTTTTTGGCATTGTCATCTAAAAAATAGACATGCTATTATTTCAGGATCGTATAAAGTTTTTTTAAGGATTCAATGTTGATTAAGAAAGTTTTTCATTTATCCTTTAGATTTTTTAAGTTTGAAGCCTTTTTTCTCTATTTTTTTCAGTTAAAATTTATATGTTAATTAAGATTTTTTGAAATATATCAATAAATTCAAGAACAAATTGAAATTTGGTCTCAATTGAATCAGTCATTTAAAAGATATACGCAATTAAATCAATGAAGAAAAATTCTTGCTTCTTTTCTTGTTTAAGTTTGAAGCTAAATTTTTCAACTTTGCCAAAAGAAATCTAGCTTAAGTTATACAATTTTGGAAAGTATACAATGAATTCTATATTATTGGTAAATTTGATATAAATAAACCTAACCAGCTTAAAAAATATAAGCATTTCAATGACGCAAAAAAGAGATAATATTTCTGGGTCCAAATCTGAATTGAAATTTCATCTTTGAAGCTAAAATTCTTGGCTTTCGCAAGGGGAATCAAATTTGGATTATACATTCAGGGCAATTGATCAATAAATTTTATAATATAGATGAATTTGACTTTACTGAACCATCCTATTTAAAAATTATTAAGATTTAAACAATTAAAAAGAAAAATTAAAAATTACCACAATTTTCAGTATTTCCACATGAAATTTCAAGAATACTCACCAATTGTAGTAATCACCGTTAAGGAATAAAGGAAAGCTCCAGAAAAACTCCATTGCTTCGAGTAGTCTCCATCATCAGTACCATCATATCCATTCCTTCAGGAAGAAAAAACAAAAAAAGATGAAGAACGATTTATAATCGTTCTTCCTAATCCAGAATCTTACTTAATGGCATCCACAGTATATTCCTGGTAAATCAGCAAAATGGCGGAAGCATTCTGTCTCCAAACCTTCTCATTGAAGATGTTGGTCTTATGCGTGAGATTCCAGAATTTTTCGGCGGTCTCCTTCCGGTTACTTACCATACTTGCACTGTGGACTTTCGCCTCCTCACCTTCAATCTTCATGAAGATAAACGATCCTGCAATGGCGTATCCCACCTAGAATCGGAAACAAATTCAAAAATTCAAAAATTCAAAATTTTCAAAAAAAAACAGTCCTAAAAAATTTTTTTTTCAGTTAATTCTTTTGAATTGAAGAAACTTACAACAAGACCAATGATGCCAACATTGGAGAACATAAACGCGACGAAATTCCGAATGCAGTCCTTGATCCTGGTGCCCAATGGTTTTTCGGGCCGGCGCCTCCGCCGAAACGAACGTGACCGCTCCATTCGCGTTTACTTCTTGTACAATTTCTTTTTGATTGACGACTTCTTCCCGAAATTGTACCGATATCTGCGCAGGTTCCTCTGCATCCTTTTCCCTTCTTCGGCCGGCTTCCTACAATGTCAATATGGCGTCGATGGCAGCGGCGGGGGCGGCGGCGGCATAACGAGCGTCTGGAAAATCAAAGGCGGCGATGAATTCGTTTGAGTGAAAGGGTTATAAACATTTCGCAAATGTGCAAACATTCAGCCCGCACGAAATCGTTCCGTTTGCTCGAGGGTTAATTGTTTGATGTGGAAGTCGCCTCGAGAAGTCGCTCGTACGCCACCTCCGACGGTGGTTGTCCTGGAGGCGGCGATGGAGGCGGCGGCAAACATTCATTATACACGCCGTTCGTTATTTTCCATAATATGTTGTGTGCACGCGTTCTTTGTTTACGTTCGCGTTATTGCGTTTGATATTCGAAACCCGCGAGAGGCGGCAAATTGTTGCAAACGGAACAAAAGTGCCGCAAAAGTGGAAGTCTGTGCTTTGTATATTCAGATGGGAATTTATTTACGATTTGTTTAAGTTGAATTCTAATCTAAAATTTGATTAGAGTTTGAAGGGTATTTCAATGGTTGTTTTTGTTCATTAATGATTTTCCTTCGGGAAATTTGTTCAAGTATGTAAAGAAATTTAATAATTAGACTTCCTAATATAACGTTTCAAACTTTCAAACTTTTTTCTTAATTACTTTCTGAAATATTTGTTTCTCAATTCAATTCACTTTTGTTTTTTACATATGTTGTTATTTTATGTGATAACTTTTAAACAAATTTAGATATTTCAATTTCCTAAAAAGATTTAAAAAGTACAATCAATTTTCTTTAATTATCACTAAAATTCAATGGAATAATCAATTTAAATATATGATAAAATCGTAGTTGAACATTGACATTTATTTTTCACTCCAAATTTATGTTATTGATAAAGGAATTTTTCAATTATCGTTTTTGTTTAAAAATGCATATTCTTCAGAAAATCTGATTGAATAATATTAATAATTAGGATGTCAAAAATTGGTCTTGAAATTTTTAGATTATTTCCTTCATTAGTTTAAAAGTTATGCAGAAAAATGCAAAATATTTTTTCTTGATGCATTTCATTTTTGTTTTCTTCATATGTTGTTATTATATGATATAACTTTTAAACAAATTTAGATATTTAAATTTTCCAAAAAGATTATCAAAGTAAAATAAATTGACATTAACTATTGTTAATATTAGATTGATTTGTTTATTTAAAGAGCAGTTAAATTGCATTTGCCTAATGACATTTATTTTTTTTATCAAATGTTCATTATTTAGAATTTGTTTAATATCATTTCTAGTTATTTGTAAATTTACTTGTGTATCATAAATATAAATTAACATTTTATTTTCAAGCTTGTTATAAACAGCCAAGTTGAAAATATTATATGTTTTTATAAATAATAATTTACAAGTAAAAATTTTGTCAAAAATTCATTTGTTGCTTTAATTGTTTGTAATTTCGCAAGTATAAAAGATAATTTATTTTGGTAAAAACTTTCAAAATCTGGATTAATTTTTTCATTTAGAACTAGTTTAAGATTTTAATTTTGTTTTATCAGTTTTCTCTGAGAAACAATCAAACCTGAAAGAGGCTTATTTTAAAACTGATTCATGTAACTAATTTAACTAATTACTAACTAATTAATAATTCATTAAATAATTGAACAAATTTTATGAAAATTTCAAATTATAATTAGTCACTTCTACTTTATTTGCTAATTAGCTCCAAATTATAATTTACTAATTAGTTTTTGAGTTATCATACAAAATTTAAATTTTTTTATTGATAATGCAATTGTTTATTTAAATGATGATAACTTTTGAACTAATTATGATATTTGATTTCTGAAAAAAGCTACAAATTCTCAATTAAATTATCTATAAATATTGTTTACATAAAATTTCTGAACCTTCTTGAAACTAGCAAGTACCGAAGTTTATTTTTCAAAGAAAAGTTGCATTCAAAATACGATCTAAACCTAAACAAAACTGCAACATGAGATGTTAGTTGAAAATAAGACAATCTATTTGCCAATTTAGCCAAATGAAGACATCCACTCTGGATGCACATACACACACACATACACCTGTTGAATAAAATGGCAGACGTGCACTCATCGAGCGAGTGTCGAATTTCATTATAACATTCTGCCAAACTAAAACAGCAAATTGCAACAACTTGCCTCGCGAAGTACGCAAACAAGCTACGTGCCTGCGTTTATGCGAGAATTGCAATGTTGCAAAAGAACTGCGCTTGCATGCATGCGAAATGCAATCGCTGGCGGCTGCAATGGCGGAAGCAAAGAGAGAAAAGTGCCATAGGAAAATACGCATAGGTGCACGTCTCACGTTAATGAACGCTGGTGACTTAATTAAAACGCAAAGCATTCGTCGCCGCCGCCGTCGACGGGGGCGGCGAAACATTTAAACAACTTGCGCTGCATTATTAACATTATGATGATTATTATCATTCGTGCGATTACGACAATCGTCGAGTGTTCCGATTAAATTGGATAAATCAACGACGAGTGCTGCGAATGTTTCCGTTTTTTATTAAACAAAACCGCAACATTCACGTTCACGTTCAATATTCCAGGTAGAAAGAACCCAATAGAATTGAATTGTTATCGTCGTATTTGTTATGCACGTGTTTACAATAACACGTTTTTGCTTGTTGCAAACTCGTTCCCAGCAAAATTCGTATGCAACCCGCCGAACACTTATATTTTATCACTCGCATAATCCCAAAATCTGCCAAATTGATTTCGATATCGATATTATGCCATTATGTAGTTTCCCATCTTCGGATTTTAAATTTATCGATCGGTGAAAATTCGTGATTTTATTGATTCATCGGGAGTAGCTCAAGAAGTATCAAGGAACCTGGGAACATGTTTGTCTGGATGGACTCTCTTCCCGTATCAACTTTGCTCTTAGCGAACTTGTTTCGTTTGCTTGCTGCCTGCAGAAAAAATGCGACGCTGCAGAACGCGCCAATACTTGGCAATAGTTGAAAATCCTTTGGAAAATCCTTTCAATCCTTTGAACCTGAGGCAATCGCATTCAGGCCTCCGAAACCTGGATGCGTTCCCTGACTTCCTTCGCCTTCCCGGTCCTGATATTTTATGTACGCTTCTCGTCCACGAGTTTTCAACTTTCAACTCGGAAAGTTTCCCAAGAAATAAAATTTTTGCGTTGGGTGAATGCATTTTTATCGATTTCGCTATTAGACATCAAAGGTTGGGAAATTTCATGGAAATTTTGTGTTTTTTTCAAAAGTGAATTGCCTTCGATAGTCACAAAGTTACGGATGATTAATTTATGAATTGAATAATTTAATTCAAAATTTCATTCAATGATTTTCTGTATAATTTTACTTATTTGCAAAAATTCATTCATGAAATCAAATCCAAATTAGCACCACGTAATTCATATAAATATATCATCAATATATCACATTTTCAGTTAAATTAATCAATTAATTCCAGAGTTTTCATTAAAAATATTAGCAACTATATTTTGCAATTTATGCCGTCTAGAAACTCAAATTTCAAAAATTATTTCCAATTCATTTCTTAAATGTCAGAATCCAAACCCAGATACGTTTTATTGTAAATTTAACATAGATTATTAATCTTTTTAGAAAATTGAAATAACTTTAATTGTTAAATAGTTATAAGCTGTTATCTCAATCACTGTTTTAATTAGAACATTATAAATTTAAGAAATTTTACTTTGCAGTTTTGCACATAATGCAAAAACTATTAGTCCGATTAATTTGAAACAAATACTAACAAAGTACAGGCTTTTTCTTTTTAAGTGGTGTTATTAACAAATGTTTTATTTAATTAAACATTAAGTTATTTATGAAAATAATTGCAAATGTTTACTTGTAATAAATTTCATAACATAACAAAGTTTCAAGTTTACGATTTTTTTCCGTTTAAATGCATTTAAGTAAATCTTTGGGAATAAACAAATTATATAGAAAATTTAATGCAGAATTATACTCTTTAAACGAAATTACAATCGTATGTTTAGTTTCAAAGTTATGAACAAAAATATAAACAACTTTTTCCTATATTTGTTCAGAAGATGAATTTTCAGTTTGTGATTTACCGGACATTTTGCTACATAACTTTTAAAATATTGGATGGATTTAAATGAGCTTTTCACCAATTGATTAAGCATTAAATTTTGCATAATATTTGCAAATTTCAAAAAATTCCAAAAATTATTTTCTAGGATATTAAGTATGGAAATTGTAATATATTTAATCATTGTTTTAAAACAAGAAAATGTGAATATTTACCAAAATATCTCGTAAATCCTTGATGCAATCCGGATGAAAATCCATGCCTGGACGTCACAGGAAACAGGAAATTTGCGAAAGCATCCTGGCACACTGCTATTGCAAATTTCTTTGATCGCAGAAACAAAACGATTGCAAAACTTTGAAACACTTTACTAAAGAAAATAAAATTTATTTCTAGTTCGAATCTATCGCGTGGATTAATGTATATTATTAAATTGATAAATATTGATTTTCCTATGATCCATGGCACGAAGCACTTGCCTAATGTCGTCGAGAAATGACGTCAAACGAACGCAATAACCAACTGATTTAGCGAGCACTCGAAATCTTCAATGCAGTCCGAACACACTTAAGTCAGATGACGTCAAGATATCTTGATGACGTCTTAATTAAACACACCTGCACCAACAACTCAACACCCACATAAATCACTAATAGGTGTTTTTTAAGTTCTAGCTTGAAGTACACGTAAGAAACCGCATTTTGAGGGAGTCTTCGAAGATTTTCGCGAATTTGAGGTTAAACCATACGAAATTAGTAGTATTCGGACGCAGCTCGTGAGAAACTGAAAGCATATCGTGTGAATGCAGTCCGCGAACAACGTGCGTTTCGATTTTAATTTTAGCCGAAGCTAGAAGCTAAAAAGTTAGTATTAGTGCGTGAGACATTCACACTAGCTATGAGTACGCGCAAGTTTCGTCATTGCTGCGATTTGTGTTGTTCGAATCGTCGAAATGAGGTAATGGAGAGAAGTTTCCGAATAAAAAGGCAGCCGGGAAAATGTGGAGGAATTGCTGAAAGAAATTTCGATCTTATGTGGTTGGTGTTCTTGACACGTGCCCAGATTCGTACGAGTTTATTAAAGTGTATCAATGTCTAAAATTATACCAGGTCTGGTTAATTATACCAAGGTTTAACAAAAATTCGGAGAAAAATTATTTGGGGA
>JARJDZ010005217.1:0-45627 GCA_030264555.1 Aleochara sp. GC000083 | reverse complement strand
CTGTGCCTCTTTCCCCATTTTCGTAGCCATCAACCCGCGAGCGGTGGCGCCCTCGATTGATGGTGGGGGCTGTGGCGATTTTCGGAACTACTTTTCGGACTTAGAATATTTTTCAATTATTATTCTTGGGCCCCGTGGGCCTTAGAATATTTTTGAAGCTACGAATATTTACGAGGCCCACCGACGACCTTAAATTCTTTTTGAAAAGTTTTTTTCCGGCGCTGGGATTCGAACCCAGAACTTCAAGTTGAGAAGCAGCCAACTTCTCCGCTCGACCACCGAGCTGTTCTACTTAAGTTAGTTTAAAACTTCAATAAATGTGATTGATTTTCGAACAATTTCATGCATAAAATAAGCAAAGACTATAGTCTTGGTACTATTTTTCGGGCAATTTCGTGCGTTGAAAATAAGCAAAGACTATAGTCTTGGTACAATTTTTCGGGCAATTTCAGGTATTGAAAATAAGCAAAGACTATAGTCTTGATATTATTTTTTGGGCAATTTCGTAGACAAAACCAAAGATGTTGATACACATGATAAGTATAAGAGGAGCACAATGTGTGAACGATATAGAATAAAATTCACAACAAAGCATTCATCCAACACAAAATCATGTTACTTCTAGTTCTGTTAGAACAAAAATATATATAAATCATACCTTGCAATTTGTGGGTGCTGGATACGTCACACCAAGATTGGAAGACATACACGACGCTGCGGCACGGTTAAAATTTTCAGACACTTGCTGAAACGTATAATACACAACTCAAAACAACACTACAACCAAAGAGACAAGAAACATGAAGGAGAACACACCAATAATGCACAAAGCAAAACACAGTTTATATACAACCATTTCTGTCGACCGTGCACTACAAAATGCGGCTTCTTATCGCATGCAAATCCGACGACACACTGCGAAGTAAACAAACAAAAGCGAGCGGACCCGACTAAAGTATACAGGTCACGCGACGGATTGCCGAATAAACAAAGTCGCGCGAATTTAAAAAACCCAAGGAAGGAAATTCGGAAATGCATCGCGGCCATCTGAACGGGCATTAAATTCTCTAATAATGACGCTTGAAATGCGCTTGAAACGTATGTTCCCTGCCTAAACAATTCCATCTGATTGCAAATCGCACTCCGATTTGGTACTATACGCGACATCTACTATCCACGCAAACGCGATGGCAATTTGCAAGCGGCGCAATGGCAAACGGTTTGCCCGAAAATATGCACCCAACCCAAAACATTGAAATACCTGTGACCGACCACACACAACATTACATACGGCCGGCTTCGAGATAAACGCACTTTCGCACGTCTCCTAAGATTTAACACATATTGGCACAAATCGTTTATCTGCACGACAAAAAAGGCAAAATGTGTAAAGCAAGCAAGCAAGCAAATAAGCAATCTAACAAGCAACATGGTTCGCAGTAGAGCATTATTACGTCACGATTGACTGCCAATTTATGATGGACCATACCGGTCAAAAACAAATCTATTACCGAAAATTTATCAATTAGGATTTAGCAAAATTGATTCTGGAAACAACAACTTATAATTTAATGATGGGGCATATGGCCCATAACTTAAAAAAATAATTGTTATGATGTACTACAAATATTAGGTCGGACCATTCCGGCCAAAATTATTGCAAAAAAGTCAATGAAATTAAACCAATTGAAAATTTTCCAAAATTGAATATGAAAATACGCTATGTATGATTTTTATGATGGGGGCCCATCGCCCATGATTCCCAAAAATAATTGTTATGTTAGGATGCACTACTTAAGGTTGGACCATACCGGCCGAATTAATAACAAAAGCTAAAAGCGCGGCTCTACTGCGAATGGGCCTTGAATTGCAAAGCTAGCGAAAATATTACAGACCTTGATTTCCGGCTCTCAGAAAATGGGATGACGGGCGTCATTAACTGAGAAC
This sequence comes from Aleochara sp. GC000083, assembly GCA_030264555.1. Classification (NCBI taxonomy): domain Eukaryota; kingdom Metazoa; phylum Arthropoda; class Insecta; order Coleoptera; family Staphylinidae; genus Aleochara; species Aleochara sp. GC000083. The sequence goes on along the minus strand of JARJDZ010005217.1, from coordinate 43,680 downwards.
GATGACGCGGTGCTCCAATAGTCATGTCCAACGATGAGTCCTCAGGACGGAACCCTCTGGATGGTTTTATCCAACGCGATTAATACCGAAAACGGATTTGCAAATTATGCAAATTATCGCGCCCGCACACGAATTACGATACTGTTTCGGATACTTATACTACTTGTTAGGATTGCGAACTGCCTTATCGCAAATGTAAGGAATATATGACGCACTATCCTCTGATGAAAATGAAAAGCTATCCGGGTTGTTTGTCGCGAGCGAAACGCGAACGCGTTCCCGAATCTCAGTCCCAAAAGGAACGGCTGAGATGACTCTACTTTACGGCACAATTGTATTTACAAATGTGCATGCATTGAAGATGCCAAGAAAAGCGCGAACTCGCAGAGTATTTCGTTACCTCTCCAGGTGCGATAAACTAATGGTTAATGATGATTTATACCGGCCGAAAATCATCAAGCACATCGCGCACGATATTCGAATCGATACGCGAAACCGCCCTACTGTATCTGAAACAAGCAAAAAGAATGAGTCTTGTTCTTACACATGTTACATATTAGGAAAAATAAGTGTTTGATTGACTCCTAAACCTGAACATCTATAAGAACAATGTTATGTTGGAGCTATAATAAGGATGAAGTTAATGACATTAATTACTACCACAAGAAATATTAAGAAGTCAAACCCGTTTGAATCTAATTGAATCCCTAATCAAAATCCCAATTAGTGTTGTTTGTACCCAGCAAAAACCCATGTTTATGTTGATACTATTGAATTCTGAATTTGNTGAAACACCTAGTCCCAAACCTGCTCCACAAACAGCAAATCACTATTGGCAAGATACCTGAAAAAGAACAAATTAATTACTAACAAGTTCCAACATTATTGAAATGTATCAATTGAAAAAAAAAAATATTGCATTGTATTACATACCATGTGATTTGCATGAAGAGATGGTGGTAGCAACGCCGTGCTACTGGACCTGGGGCCTCTCACCTTGGACTTGAAGTTCTATGAGGATGAAGAATAGGGTCTTCTTGGAGTTTCTGATAGCCAATTGACTTTGCTGCCATCATTGCATGTATCGAACTACATCCCTACATAAACAGATTGAATTAGTTATCAGAAAAATAAAAACAAAATGTTATTACTTACATTAGCTGCTAAAAACAGCTGCTGTTGTTGAAACTCTCTTATTCTGAAGTTGTGTGAAGATGAAGACCCTGTAATCTTGAAGATTGCAATTGGCAACTGACTTAGGGTTCATCAGTCGATTGCATAACTGTGGAAGAAGAAGAAACATTGTTAGTCATGCAATACTTGAAAACATTGTTGGTAACTTACATTGACCATTTGGTAACAACTGCTGCTGGTTGTTTAAGTCCTGTAACCCTGGACCAGGAGCCCTTACAGAGTGCTGACAACCGGAGCCAGTTGAACCCTGGTTTTTTAACGAGGTGTTGCTCCTCGAACCCTCCTCCTTCCTTATCTCTTGCATGATAAGGCCCCCGGCTTGGGACGGGTACAGCGGAGTTAAATTTTGTCTGTGTAATCTCCATCAACATTTAAGTATCCCATGATCTTGATGATGGCAATTGGCATCATCAGTTGTTACCTGAACTATAAAAGAAGCAACATACTGAATTAAGTATTACAAAATTGTTTACTTTGTCTATTTGCTAAGAGCCACTATAACAATGCCCGTTGTTAATCACTTAAAATTGCTACATGATTGAGCTTATAATTCGAAAAACAAAACGTGTTGAAATTGTCACTGATAATAAATTTGTGCAAATGACGTACATGATGCTCTACAGCGAGCTTGTTAACCTACAATTGCAATTGGTCTACTATAAATAAAACGATGTATCTACCAATTAATTTAATCAAAAATAAAAGTATTAAGTCCAATTGCAGTGTGCTAATCAACCATCTTGTGAAGAAGTTCAGCACATCCAATCAGAAGAAGCAAATACATGGTGATGATGGAGTGTCACTCATTTTTGATAGGAAAACAAAAACGTTGCAACGGGAACGTGCAGCAATGGCAAATGATGTAAATCTCTACGATTACCTCAAAGATGAAATGGGTTATCGGTTAGCTGACCGCATCTATGATATTAAACGTAAATTTAAGCTGGCTGCAAATATTGGTTGCAGTCGTGGTTATGTAGCAAAACACATATCACCTGAATCAATTGAAGAAATTATTCTTTGTGATACCAGCCTGGCTAATCTGCAGAGCTTTACAGTTGCTGATGGAATCAAGGTGAAAAAGAAGATCTTGGATGAAGAACATATTGAGGTAATAATTGTCAAAACAATAATTGTAGACTAAAGTGTTCAGTTTTCAGTTTACACCAAATTCATTAGATTTGGTAATTTCCAGCCTAAATCTGCATTGGGTAAATGATTTGCCAAGAGCATTCAAGAATATCCTAGATGGTCTTAAGCAAGATGGAGTTTTCATTGCCTCAGTATTTGGTGGTGATACACTGTATGAGTTGCGATCATCCTTGCAGCTGGCTGAATTGGAACGGCGTGGTGGTCTGTCACCACACATATCACCCTTTACAGAGGTGCGTGATATTGGGAATTTGTTAACACGTGCTGGCTTTACAATGCTCACAATTGATACTGATGAATTGGTGGTCAGTTATCCAACTATGTTTGAATTGATGTGGGACTTGAAAGGCATGGCTGAGAGTAATGCAGCTCTAAATAGATCTTTGCATTTGCATCGAGACACTCAGTTTGCTGCAGCTGCTATATATGAGCAGCTCTATGGGAAAGCTGATCCAGAGAGTGGCAAATTTAGTGTGCCAGCCACATTTCAGGTAGAACACTACACTTTTCCCCTTTGGCATTGTTAAAATGCACATTTAATTATTATGTTTTAATTTATAGATTATCAACATGTTGGGTTGGAAACCTCATCCTAAACAACCAAAACCATTGGAGCGAGGCACTGGAGAAGTTTCCCTTAAAGATTTGTATAAGTTAGATGAAATTATTAAGGAAGTTAAAAAAGTGGATCCCAAGAAAACGTAAAGAAATAAGTCAACAATAAAATTCATTTACGTTGAAAAGTATTTTTAATATTTAGCATTGTTAATTTGATACCATCTAATTAATGTTATGATTTCTTATTGTTAACTTGATATAGAAATCAAGTGCTTTAGTGTTTATATGAATAAATAGAAATAATTTGAAATGTATAAATTTGAAATGATTACGTACTATCTTAAAACATCATGTGGTAACTTCATTTTATGTAGAATGGAATTTAAGCAATGTGAAGCACGTGGTCCGTAGAAGTTTGAGATAGTCTCGGTATCAGGACTGCAGGAAAGATAGAAACTGTTATGTCATTGCGATGTGGAATTTAAAATCATATCTGTTTTAAACTTGCTCGCGATGCTATGCCATATTTGCGAAATAAATAAATATTGGATTTGTTGAATAATATTATTACACAAATAATTTTTAAGCTAAATTATACGAAAACTAATGTCACTAGATACTATAAGTAACGCAATCCCTAGGCTAAAATTAGAGAGAGATATGTTAATTTTGCCCCAAAATGGCGGCAATTGAAGTATGAAATACATGTCAAATTTAAATTTCGCGCCAAGATTTTGCCCCAAAATGGCTGACGATTGCGGTACTTATAGTATCTAGTGACTTTAACGAAAACATTGAATAAGCGACATCTACAACAAATAATTCAAAGTCTCATTTAGTTTGCGCTATAAACTCAAATCTAATTTCATTCAAATAATCCAAACTTGATATATGATATGTTTATTTCTTTATTATAAATTTTATGATAAAGTTGAGCAACCACAATTTTCTTTATTAACGCTGAACTAAATGGGTGTTTCAGAATCATATCGTTAGGGGCCGCTATAAGTTTCAAACGGTTTGAGAAAGTAGCCATCAGCCAAAATGCATTATTGTTACTCACTTATATTGCTGTTGCACCCTTTAAAATGAAGTGTGCATGTTCACACAACGCAACAAAGGGCATGATTCTATGATGATAGCATGTTATAGTTTATCATTAGTCGAGATCACGTTTTAAGTGGCTGCAAACAAGAGTGGAAGCGCATTTTGGCACGCGATCAAACTACCAACAACAAAGTCGCTAAGCGCTAAAACCGAGTGGAGAATCAATGTCGCCGTTGCAAGCAAAATTGCATGAATGGGTGACTGCCATATTCCTGAGTGATTGCGTAATTATTGCCCCGCGCTTTGGAACCAACGCTGCAGAAACCACATATTTTCCATATAATTATAAGTTGTGAATTATGATTATGAAACGTGAAGACTTAATTATCATAGAGTGGTACTTGTGACTTAGTTTTAGGGACAAGAATAATATTAGAATCAGAAATTGTTGTCATGAAGAATCGCAAAGTTGCATTTGAATGGATTTAAGTCTGGGCTAATCTGGGCCCATCGAGAAATGCGTTGCTTGTTTGATTACCGATGGATTCCCGTGGGATTAGCGCGGGCAAAGCGGGCAAACAGCATGGTAATCTATAATGATCCAGTGTAATGAACATCAGTCGTATTGATATTTAACTGGTGGCAATTAGCTTGTGACTGCATTTGCGCTGGACCCCGGATTAGTTGTTGCACGCGCGCTGGACTGCCCTCTTGCAATTCGATGCTTTGGGCGTCCGTCCGCCTGCTCGAGGATTCGATTAGGATCCCGTCTCTCAGGGGATGTTCGGACATTCCCGAATGTTATTGACAAACACGCGGGGCGTTCGGTGATGTACAAAATGTTGGCGTCATTCCGAAAAGCCAAGTAATGTTGAATGCAATACTTGATGAAAAGTTATGAATACAAATTGCTAGTTACTTTTCCTAATTTCGTTTCCTGAATTCCCATCTTCCGATGGATACTTTGAAATGATGCGTCCAAGTGTTGACATATAAATTTGTGGAATATTTGCCTACATTTGTAGGAAGAGCTACCACACAGCGCATATATTATATAGCATCAACTTATTAACAGACAAACACGTTTAGGTGGACATGAATATCTAAAGCTGGACGCAATTTGTGCCCCAGCCAGTTGGTTCGCTTCGTATTCGATACATTAACGCGTATAATTAGTCCACAAGCCGAAATTAATACAATGATTACGTTCATAGATGCGCTGCAATCTGTGCGCTTCCTGCGAATTGCCCTTCCTACACATTAACTAAATGTACAACAATGTATAATTCCAACAATCCTCCGCATTAAGCTGTTCCGCACTAGTCCAATATTCATAGAAGCAGCAGACAACAAAAATTGTTTGCTTTTTTTTGAAAATGCTTTTCCAACGAGTCATACATAAAGAACATTTGAAAAACACTCAACATGAAGACGCTTGTTGTGATTATATTTCACACGCTGCCGACCGCAAAAGTTGGCAGCAAACGCAATGAGTGCACATGTTCCTCGTCAATCAAATGACTCGGCGAACATTTTGAGATTTATAACGACTTGACAAATACGTCCGACGCGTACATTTCACGTAAATAATGTGCAACGACTCGAGGACGTAAGAAGCTACCACCGAACGCGTGCTGGATATTTTTGGACAAATCTTGACGACGCTGTCGACGCGGGGAAAAAATCGTATAGATCACACGAATTTCGCGCCGTTGTTCAAACAAATCTGTCGCAATTAGTTACGCGCTCGTTCATCGGAATGCATCGCGAGGAGAGAGAGTCCCGCAATCAAAGAGATGCTTTGGCGAGCATGTAAAAACGATTGCAAATTTGTAATTGGACATGCTTCGTCTAATTTGTGTACCATTGAGGACACATGTTGTTTTGAGTCGTAAACTTGGTGGGCAAGTAATGCACGCGTAATTAAATTGTAATGCTTTCGAAAACAATATAAATATTCATGGATTTCCTCATGTTTTTGATTTCTTGAAATATTCGTTATGAGTTCGGACGCGTTTCATCTTTACTCAAATAATCGTAAATCTAATTTTGCCATCGTAAAGCACTTTAGGATCAAATATCCAATTAGATATTCGTTTCTTGGAACGTGGACCAGACATTCTTCCGCTCTTGTTGGGCAACAAATAAAATGACTTATGAGTTGGGCGCGTTGTGGAAAAAATGTACTTTATCTGCATGAGCCCACCAAACGCAAACAGAAATAAATAAATTTGGAATAATTTGTCACCCGAAATAGATACACGCATACTCTGGTCGATTCCCGATGTGATGTGCGTACACATCGTGTAAAAAGCCACGCATCTAGAGTTGCAAGAGCTCTGAATGCACATTTCGAGTTGGATGATGGCGCATTCGGAGGCGAAAGAGAGCGGCGGTTAAATAATTTATAGCCGCTTGACAAATGGTGTAATTTGTATTTATGACTAATTCCCACTTTATGCTCATTCCACACAAACGTAACGCATAGAACTGACTGGATTCCAAACCGCATGACATCGCAATATGACACCGACGCTGAATTTTTATCCAAATAACTCCACCATTCCCGGAAATATGCGCCTACACTTTGGTTACAAACATGTTGATGCAAAACGTCGAATGTTATCGACATTGCGATTCAAACTTTTCGCGAGGGTGCACGAGTTGCATGCAAATACAGAAATCATCAGCGTTCTACTCAAATGTAAATTGTAAGTTTCTTGCAAAGCATGGTGCGTCAAGTGAAAGTTTCACTGAAAAACGTCCCCCAATTCCCGGGGGATTTTCTTCAAATATGAATTCAAAGTTATGCTGCATGAAAGGAAGCCCGTCGCGAATGCAACTCTGTCTGTTAATTGCTATTTAAGCACGGTGCAATTTCGTCATAATCCCTGCAAATTGCAAAGCAAACTTTGATTCGGCCACCGGGAGGTATGCAAATTTTTGGCGCACAAATCCAGTCGCGAGCGAGCGAAATTTACTGCTAATAGTTTCGCGCTGATATCGGGCGCACATATTGTGCGTCGGCTTGCTCCCGAAGAGATAACACACCAATGAACTATATCTATGTATGTATATGCGCGCCCTCATCTTCTGCACGCCAAATTTCATTCGGTCCCTCAGTTCCCAAAGGTTGACTAATCCATGGCTTTAGCCTTCCTGCCTTCGAGGCAGAGATCCATCCGTATGTTTATTCAGTTTTAATTCGTTGCATAATGCTACCAAAAGCGGAGGGAGGAGAGCCCACACATGTTTGGGATCACATGGGAGGGTGCATCCTGGATGGAGGATGTCAATTTGCAATGAAAATTGTTATCTTCGAATAAATTACCAGAGATAAATGCAGGAAAGTGCTGCATGAAAGTTTTTCCATGTCGTCACTTCTTTGGAAATGTGCAAACTTGCAAATAGGCGTAATTAGCGTTGGAGGACTGCGTTCGCGGCGCGCTTCCTGCATTCGAAACCACTCTTGTATGCACAACCACCCTCGAAAGCCTAACGACCGTTTTTTCTTACATTGCTGTGCCATCATCGCACCATCGACGTATATCGCACACGTAGCGATGCTAATGATAAAGTAATTATGCAAATTATTAACTATGTATCCACTACGGTGGATGGTGTGACTGGGCCTGTTTGAATCGAGCGCAATATGCAACGCAATCCGTCAGCGTGAATAAATACGTCTCTGATTAATGCCAAATTAATTAAGTTTCATCGTATGGTGCACGCAAATTGTATGTGAATTTCACTGCGCCGACCGAAATTCGCAACCGCCAACCGGAAAGCATGCAGATGACGCCACTCGTGGTTAAATGGCCGATTGATAACCAAGTACACACACACATACATTCCAAAATTGCACACAAAAAATCGACATTAGGATTGATGATCTATTAATTCACCAACTGATTAGAATTTCATTACGGGATATTTTGAAGAACTCTTGCATTATGATCAGTTGTCAATATTTTGTATTCGCGCAAAAAAAACAGTCAAGAATCAAGAATCTCGCCCCAAGTTAAAACCGACAGAGTGAAATAATGAGCGAAATCATTACGCACGTGCGATTTTCAGGCACGTTTCCAACCCCTTTCACTTCTTCCCATCTTACGTTAATCCTGGTTTTTTCCATGTGCGAACGATTCCTATAGGGAAGGCATCAGCATCAGCATCATCCTACATGTACATCTCCATCTCCATCGGCGGTGAATTATCCCTCCTTTGAAACGATCGCGCAAAAAAGTGAATGCAAAGTACTCGGGTACTTTTAACGTTAGCATACGCCCGAATAGCTTCTTCATCCGCACACGTCCGTAACCGTATCCGCTAATCACTAAACTGAGCCGCTGACTCAGTGTACTCGCACTCGAACCGCTTCAACTCCCTTATCTCTTTCTCGATTCATGCCGATGTTGGGCGACAACGTCTGCTGCACTCATCAATCATGACGCGCAACGCAACAACGCGACGTCTTGCAAATTTCGCATGATATAATTTAAATTGAATTTGAATTCCGCGCGCCATCGATTTTCGATGATGATGACTCGAAGAGCCCGAAGGAAGAGCTGGAGGAGGAGGAGGAGGATGACACACCAGTTTCCAGATGCTGCTCGCATCGACAATAAAAACACCAACAAGAAACCACCACCGGGATGATATTATATGGGTGTCTTATCAATGCGCAATTAATCGACTGCGGGCACCCCCTCGCATATAATGCGTCATGCGCAATTCTTATCGCGATTGAGACACACTCCCGACCTTCTTCCTGCTGGGTCGCTGTATGACAAACCCCCAAGACACCCCTAAATATCGCCGAGATAAGCGCATTCTGACTTGTTTGAAATTTATGTGGAACTTGTAAATCGAAGCGCGCGAGATATGACTTCGAAATTATAAATTAACTTATTGCTACAAATGATGGCATGGTCATAAATTATGGCGACTGGGTCGATTTGATTAAAAGCTGAAGAAGTGGGGTACAAATCTTGTTCGCTTTCATTGTTATTGCAAATCGAATGGAAAGCAAAAGTAATGTAATAACGGTAACAACAAAGAAAACCCCCGAGAAGATGGGAGGAGGATGTACACCAAATAACAAGCATCAAAACCCCCAAAGTGGAAGATCGAACGCCTCAACTGTGAAGGAAAACGAAAAAGGAAACGCTCCACGAGTTTGATGTTGGTACACGAGACGAAGGATTTCGTCTGTCGATTGAATTTAGCTTCTAATACATTTTTGCTACACGGCGTGCTTGATGCCTTCCTGTCTGAGCAGAGAGTGTGCCCAATGGCACACACCAAAGTAGAAAACCACGTGTGAAAATTTTAAGAGCAAAAAACACCAGGATACATTCCCCACCACAACAGATACACACTCGCCAATCTTCCACAAGCAAGGATAGCTGGATGGATGGATGGATGGATGATGTGCACCATTCCCGAAAAGCGGGGCGCAACCACATACATATGGGGAATAAATTGGGTTTAGGAGATTTTCGAATGTTGCTGGGAATGGGCGAACGCGTCGGGGATCGAATTAGGCGGGCGCGTTTCAAAAACGGGAACGGCTTTGTTTTCTTGCACATTGCAAATAAGGAATTGAAATGGCGCAAATAAAGAAGCAGCAAAAGGGGAGCTCTGCCAGCCGACAAATGGTTGCTGGTTCAGATCAATTTCCATGCCTACCATTCTTTTGATGTCATACTTTGTTATCAAGTAATCTAACAGGATATGTGTGTGAATGAATCAAGACGCGGAATTGCAAACAGCTATGATGATGGAAGCTTTCATGTGCCGAGAGACGGTCCTGGTCTTGGTCGGAAAGGCGCTTTTCACGTTTCATGTCGGAAACAAGGATATTGTTTTAGGAAACACTAAATTCGCGCACATTTGACGATTGCACACGTCGTCAGAAATGGATTTATTTCAGGTTATAGTACATTTCGGTGTTATCTACGACAGTTGGGAGATTTACTATGACAGTACTTGTTTTTCAAATGTTGATTGTTATAAATCTACTTGAGGTAAGGTAAGGTTCCAAGAACTAGACTTGTCTAAGGATACCAACTAACGAATTTGACGTTCCCTAGCCTTGACCCTTAAATACCAATCTCCCTAACTCTTCACTAACTCATCATAAGTTAGCTTATCTACTATAATTGTCAACTGAACTACTATCCAGACAATTTATTGACAAAGAATTGCAATTAGCCACTAAAAAAAGATAGGTACGTCTGTGTTCTAAAGTGGATTAATTTAATGCGAGCATTGTCCAAAATTTATGAGCCATGAACATATTACGAACAAATTGTCGCTGTAATAAAGCTAAATTATTGAAGAGCGAGAGGGAGATCTTCGCGAAATGACTCCTCTGCCTGAGGAGTCCGAATCCTTTCTAGAGTGTTGGTAGTAGCACACACCAACATGGCAAGAAGAGACCACGAAACGTAATGAAACATACACCGTACATATTTGCGCGAGTTTTGGCAGAATTCCACGTTTTGAAATTAGTCTTATTTAATTAATATAAATTTAACGGCCACTTGGAACGAATTGTTCCACGGCACCAACGCCATCATATTAAGAGACGCACGAGTGCTCATTGTTCATTCGCGCTCGACTTCAACATACAGCACTTCGCCCATGGAACATGGCAGCATGCAAAATGTACCCAAACACAGAACCAGCAAACGAGTGAAGGAAAAGAGACGACAGAGTTTATGCATAATACGAACATGTACTTTATGAACAGGATGACTACTTATGAAGACTGCATGGGGGGAGCGCAAAAAATACGCTGTTTGAGCTTCCCGGTGTAATTAAACGTAATAGGATAAATAATTAAAATGTGGACAACAAAGGGAACAGGGACACATACGGGATGGAAGGACTTGCTTGATGGAAAATAGATAAAATCGTACCAGCTTCCTGCATGGGAATCATCGGAGATAGAGATAAATGAAAGCGATACACGAAGACGGTTCACACTCAATGACGTCGGTTGGTGATTAGACGGTGAGTGGTTCGTGTTGCATTCCGGCGATCCCGATTAAACGCAATGAATACGAACGAGAAGAGTACGTGTTGTTCTCCGCGTGGTGCGGATGGATATTCCGGGAGCCACACAGAGCATTGCGGCTACAGCACCATCTCTTCCGCTCTCTTCGGTGTTGAGAGTAAATATGAGACAATATTCATTTACATACATATTGGAGTGATTAACTTCTTTCGTCGCGTTCGGTTATCTCGAAAATGAATTTTTGGATCAACATCATCCTCATCGGGGGGCTGGGCCCCATTCGTGCCCCGGTCTACCGAAGGTGCTGCTCTCAAAGGATTCAAACTACAATGTTTGACTTTAAACATGATTACATTTTCGCTTAAAGCTTTTTCTAAATGAATTTGCTCCGCGGGTCTCTTTTGTTTTCGATGCGGCTGGGAGAACACAAACACTAAAACTTAAAGACCCCAACCATCCAACCAACCAACTCTTCGTCCATTGATGGTGAAAAGGACGAAAAAGAAGTTTAAAAAAACCGGGGAACATCGATTAATGATATTATACCGTGTTTTACTTTCGAAGTCGATGGATGAAAAGAAGATTAAAAGTTCGTCTTGATGACGCAATGAATGAAGGCCCCATACGGTTGAAAAAGCAAGAGGCGAATTTGGGACTCGATTCGACTTGAACCAGGTCGGTCGCTGCTGCACAAGGGAAGAAATCAACGAAAAAAGTGAAACTAAATTACATTGTTACGCAGGAAGGTTCATGGTTCACATACATGGGAGAAAGTCTGGAAGATGTTGACTTCAGTCAAAGGGCTGCCTCTTTCAGTAGTGAAGCCACGTACGCTTTTCACTGTTTGGGCATTTTTCCATGTGTACAGGGTCCACATTGACATGGTTCCCTTAGGCTGAATGTACAATGATTGCAAAGTCCACTAGATGACAACCTCCTCGACATCAAGAGGACATTCTACAGGGTTGTACAAAAATTATTTCCCCACAAAAAGACTTCCACGTTCAACAAGGTCGATCGAAACCAACCAGAAGGAACCATCGATTGAAAACGCAGGGTCCGGGACACGTCCCGAATAAATCAAACTAATATCGAACGAGGTGCGTGCCGAACGCACAAGATTTGATTAAAAATAAACACACGTTCCGAACGCGTTCGACCTTTAATATTGGCCCCGATATGGTTTTTCCTTGCCGGCCATAATCAGTCAACAAAGATGAATTCACGTTTTGCGGGCGAAATGTAATTTTCCATTGCCTACGATATCCTGCGGGCGGTTCACAATGCCTCTGCTGTGGCGCGACCATCGAGAGCTGGTCCTAGGTCCCTATTCAAGACATCACTCGCACACAATTCCTGCGACAATAGCCGAAGGATGCAGGCTCTCATTCAGTGGCATTTTTGAGCCGTGGGCGGCCTTTCAATGTGACACACACGTCATCCGCATCGAACACGAGCACCAAAGAAAACCCCAAGGTTGGAACTTGTGGGCTATTCTTGCGGAAGCAGTCGTGCATCATGTATACCATTCAGGAATTCAAAAATTGAACGTCAAATTGAACTTTATTCAATGCACTAGTTGCGAATTGCGAATTGGAAAAAAATACGCGAGCAATTTCCCAATTGAGACCTAATAAGATTGCGAATTGGTAATGTTTGCAAGTTTTGAAGTATCCACAAGATCATTGACTGGTATCTTCCTATAATATCGTTATCATCATCCGATGGAGGAGCAACCGAATCGCGATGCTCTTCGAGAGCTCTTGACGTCACTCGAATCGACTCCACGAGCGAAATTCGGAGTCAATGAGAGAACGAACCGCCGAACCATTAACAAAATTATCGATGGGTAATGCAATTTCTTGGCGTTCCCCTGCGGCAAATGCATGCGATGTTAATTAATTAATGGACGTTGTTTTGTTAATCAATAAATATATGCAACAACGAACAACGTACGCAGTCGGTAATGCAGCCCGCAACAACAACAACCAACAAGCAACAACGAACGCATAATTTATAACAAAACAGTCGGGCGCGTTACATGCCGCCAACCACTTTGTCTTTGCTTGTGCTTTTGCCGTGTGTCGGCTTTATTTCAGCTCTCTCTGCATTACCTCTTCGTCCTCGTCCGGTTGATGTAGGACTTGTCATACAATTTTGTCGGCCATATATTTGCTTCGCTCTTATTCCCCCGTTTCGCCCCGTTGTTGTTTGTCGTTTGTTGTTATTGTTGCTTTAATATGTTCCTACATTTTTGCACTTGTTCGCCTCTCTACGCAGGGTGTATGTACAACATGATTTGTTGATGGATGCAGAATGCAGCACAGGGTACAAGAACTTGAAGTTGCCATTTTCGTGAACACTCAACGCACTCTCTTCGCTTGACAACATTATGAAAGTTGCGCGTCTGTATGCGGCAATAAACAAAGTTGTTAACGCATTATGCAGATGTGTAGTGTTAATGGCTGCGAGAGAATGTGTAAGGAAATTGTGGAAATCGTCCAAATGCGCGAGTGAAGAGTAAAATGTGCATTTCGTGAGCGCTGCGATTTTCAGCGCAAGAGGGAACAACCTTCAAGTGTCACTTGATGCAGCATACATTAAATTTAATGAATAATGTTGTCTTTAGGCAAATGGTGGCACTTGGCGTATGCAAAGAAGTTACCCAAGAAGTTACCGGTTTTGATATACGCGGATGTAATGTGGAAATAAGAATAACAGCGCAATGTTGAAAACGACATCTTCATTGAGATGAAAATTTCATTATTCTCCTACAACGTATAATTTAAATAAACGCATTGCTTTCAGTTTAGAGTCTCAGAGAAATCAATTCGTAATTGGAAATTAGCACACAATAAAACCGTCTAATTGCTTATATTAGTGACGGTAACGAGTGGTTGAAAACAACAAGAAATGTTGAAAAGCTAACATGGTGCTGAAACGTGAAACAATCCTGAGAAATTATTGAATTTGCATAAATATTTCAACGAGGGATGTTCACTCGAATGAAACATGTTCAAATTCTTCATACATTTGGTAATATGACCCGAAATGAAGATACAATTAGAATTTAATGAAGTCATTACTACAATGATATATAAATTTTTGAAAACGAAGATGTATTTGAAATTCATTCATTCAATTGAAAATGTCTATGATAATGAACCAATTAAGTTGGAATTTTTAATAATTAAAAACAATTAAGAACGGATTCAATTTCTGGATTTTTAACCATGTGTTACCAGCTAGCTAAGAACTAATATTTGTGAACTCTGAAAGGGTTATGAACCCCAGAAGGAAGTTGTAATCAAAATTGAGAATTCACAAATCCAACATGGAGAACAAACTTGCTGGAATTGACTTAATAAAATTACGACACGAGAAGGCGAAATAATAAAATCTGCATGATTCTGCAAGTACCTCAGACCTTTCTGTTTGAGTGTTGGTATAAATAGGCGAGGTCCTTTAATACGGAAACACATTGGGCCAACACTTTCGGTACAATAGCGGCATTAATAAGGAATTTCATATACGTGCCCGACGCCATCAAGCTTGCACATAGCCGGAAGACATTTGTACTAATAAACTAATAAACAGTCGTAAATGTAAGCAAAACCCAACCAACCAACCAACCAACCACCCAAGTGAACCCAACTTGTTTATAGTTTAATATAGATTTCCACGGGGCCGCAGTGGAAATGTCCTTCAGCGCACAGCCTTTTCACCGCTCAAGATTTTCAAGCCGTCTTCGAGGTGCGATCGTATCGCTCCTTCGCGAGCCCCGTCGTGTATTCGTGAGGGTTGTTATTAATGCGGACCCTCGTCATATGCACTCGCCATCATCATCATCACCATCGCTCGATGGCTGCCATTGCCGGCGACGTCGCGTTTCATTTCGATGATTTAAGATTACACCAGCCAACTACTACTACAGCGCATGTTGGGCCTTAATAAAGCAGCGCCCAGTACGGCAATCGTAACACCAAACGATCATCAACGGACCCAGAGGAGTCCGCAGCATCCGAAGACTCTCGCGGCGTGCGCGTTGTTGTTCAAGTGGCATCATTATTGCCAGCCTACCGTATTTGGTTTACTAATCAGTTCCTTTGGAGCCGGCCGGGTCGAGTAACAAACATGTATGCATGCGACCCAAGGAGGAGGAGGAGGAGGATGAAGAAGAAGTGCTGTTTGGAGATCGTCTTCGCGATATTAAAATGATCTACTGCCTTCTTCTTGTATGTTGTCTTACTGCCCGTCTGTCGGATGGTTGTTATTTCAGAGTCATGATTCGCGGTATTTGAATCGTCGTTTCTTTTTGGGCAAATAAAGTGCAAAATTGCTTTAATTACTCGGGTTATTTCAGAGGCAATGATTGAGAGATTGGATGAGCCTGATGGAGTCCGTTTCCATTTCCTCACGCCTCACGATTACATTTTCAAAAGCGTGGAGGGTAATTAAAACGCGTTTATAGGTTTTAATATCGGCGGAGGCACGAAGAGCGCAGAGCGAATATGTTATATTGCGACCATAAATGCCTGTTTTAGGAGCTAATTAACAAATAGGTTTACGTGTATTAAATGAAATTATCCTGGAGCGTTGTTCGTCGGTGCGCGTATAATAAGCGTGGAATTAACAAGAGCGAATGGGCGAGTACCAATGGAATTGAACCGCGTTGAAGGTGCGAGAGGACGCGGAAACAAAAGGGCCGCCCAAAATGGTAGCTATTATGGTGGATTTCGCATTTTGGATGAGAGATATTTGCATGGCATAAGGCAACACCTAATAGCTCGGGTCTCAGGCCATTATTTGAATTGATGTATATTAAAACCCTTCATTATTTAAAAATTTTAGACCCGACTCGGATTTCGGTGATACAACAATTGCGCAAGCGAACATGTCACGTGTTGGTATTATTGCTATTAAAAAGCCATTAACACTCGCTGCCAGATCACATAGATCTCAGAAAGGAATGCAATCAGTCGGACATGATTTAGCTATTTAGTGGCATGTAGCAACAATTGTGGTAATTATGGTTTATTACCACAGTGTTATTTATCTTTCTGCGTGATTTTTCCCAGCAGTGGACAGAAAATAGATCGGCCCGGTTTTGTGGTCATTCCACACGCGTACACATTACGACCATTACACGCTCATTTCTCCGCTTAAATTGTCTTTCTAGATCAGTCAGGTTGGACGCATGCAACCAGCAACTAAAAAAACGAGAGGTTTTTTGTTTGGCCACGCGTCAAAATGAAATGAAACGACATGGACGTCCGAGAACGGAGCACACACAACTCGCAGAGACAAATTACCTTGATGCATGTATATCTTGGAGGAATTACACAATATCACTGTTTATGTAAGCGCGGTTCATGGCGTTACGATGAAAAAGGAGCTCGAATGAGTACAACAAATCTTACTAGTTCGCTCTGGCCGGTGAAGTCAATTGCACACCCATGATATCAATTATATTATTGTCAAGTCGAGGTAACACTCGTATAAAGCATTTCTAACGACGCGAATTGATCTAAATCTATACGAAGTAAAGTGCTCTAGTTAGTTCTACAATGCCAATCTATCTGTTGTTACATGGCACAAATTGTAACGGTGCACAATTTCAGAACGTCAATACGCGAAGCAAAACTAGAAAAATAATGGTTCGACATAGAAACGCGAAGAAAACGAACGAGGAAGCGTGGAAGGTTTCATCCATGCAATAAAAGTGAATGCCGTGAGGAGGCACATTGAAACATGCATCGCCAGCAAGAAGAACTCATTTGCCCACAGGGTTAAAAAGGGTTTCCTGACTTTTCGACTCGTGCCCACAGGCTCGCGCTGCAATAGCGGCTCTGTTGGTTTACTTCTTTTGCTTGGCTTTCTTTAATTTTCCAACGGGCGATTCTTCGTGGCTTTTTTGCCGCCGCCGGCCCCGAACGAACATATATCAATGGATGTGCATGTGCACACCAACCGACCGACCATCCAACTAAAGAACCAAATGGGGCTCTGCGTGCACAACGCAACGAATTTCAAATTTGCAGGCGATGGAGGCGCACGCGACGAGGGTGTCCCATCCATCCATCGTTGATTTCCCCAACTTTTCTTTCGTTTTGCGTTTTCGTTTTCAGCCCAGTTTGATAACCAACCCATAGGTTTGCAAATTAGTATTTGCAACAAACCCGTCTCTCCGATTTCTTTTTTATTCTTGTGTGCTATATCCGGCTGTCTGCTACGTTTGACGATTTCAAATTAATGCAAATTCGCGCTTTGATTGAAGTTGCCTTTTCGTTTAGTTGGCAGTTTATATCAAATTAGTTTCCATATCAATTTCGGCACGCAATGCAATTGGGGAATTTAATAATTTCCTTTCGCCTCTGAGGGACGACGCCGACCAGCCTTTCGATAATTGCAATTATTTTAGAGAGGAACAAATTAATTAAACGAATTGCGCCACTATCTCCTCTCCTCCACCGAATGAATAATTTATAGTCTTGCTAGTGACTGATAAGGCGCACGATTCGCGCGCGCACATTTGACAAGCGAATGCATTACGTAAACTTTGCCCATGTGCAAAGATATCTGAACATAAATAATTCCAGTTTAATTCGCTATATTTCTTGTGCTCACCGCAGAGCTGCCTGCTATTGTTACTCATTTGAATTCACGCCTTGTTTTTGCGTGCGTCCCCTTTTTCGTTTCACTATCACTAATGCGAATTTGCATGTGCATTAAATTGTCACCAATTTTTCTATCAATGCCTGAACATACATTTTCCGCTATTCGCACATCCAACTAGCACTTTCGACTCTTTCGACTCGTGATTTCTTGATCGCGCCTAACGACTTAATGGAAAGTGCAAACGAAACACGATCTGATCTCTGGGCCCAACGAGCAAGTGAAAGTCCAACTTGCACTAAAATCGCTGCAGGTCATATCGCATATGAAATAAATAGACAAAAGAGTTGACACCTGAACGGATTAGTTCTTAGCGCATGATTTCAAACATTTGCAATTTGTGCATGGGCGATGCGTGTCTGATTCTATTTGTAAAATATTTTCACGCTTGCTTCGAGCGTTTAATTCATAATTATTCCTTTAGATTACTCAAGATTTTACTGACGTACCAAGTAATTTCTAAGATAGTTCTTGTTGGAAATTCGCAACATTTCCAAAGATATTTTTCTAGAACATTTACGGCTAATTATCTCATATATTATTAACCTTTCCATCTTTGCAATTGCAAAGTGTTAAATTGTTTGAATTAATTTACACGTACGCCTTCTATATCTGCACGCCTCAAGCGATCCTCCAATGAATAAGAAACTGACATTTAAGTTTGCCCCAACGAATAATTTCAGCTTGAACAATTTCAATTTCACTTCGCGCGCGAGATGAAACGCGCTGAAACTACGAAACTCAATCGAATGATAAAAAGTGCCCAAATTATAAATTAATTAAGCGAGTACGATCACAACGCTCGCATGAAAAGGAAAGTGATTAATTAAAGCTGTTATAGACATAAATGGAGCGATTCGTATCGCTCAAGTCGCTTTCAACATTTATCACTTGAATTTCGTGGCAAAATTAAACCCGAATTTTAATGTCAGCCCGATACAAAAAAGCCAATTGTTACATCACATCAGATCGTAACGAACGAAAGTACTATGCGCAGGTTGTACATAACTCATATCTCAAGTATCCTTGATATTCGCATATTTATTTTTATCATTGTAAGTCATCTCGCAAGGAATTAATAAATTAAATGGCGACGTTTGCTGTAATCTTAAAGTGAGATCTTGTCAGAGCGAAATGTGGAGCACAGCAGTCAAAGACAAATAGTCTTTGATTTAATTTCGCTTTTTCGTTTCGCATCCGGCAGATTTTTATGATGCGGCAAAACGTGCAAAAATAGTTTACGACGTAGATTTTATGGCTATGAAGTTAAAATATAGTCCATCTTTGCATGATTGAAGTTGCAACCTCCCCTCGGGGGCGTAAGCGAATCGGATGAAACGTCGAAACGTTTTGCATAATTTTGTGTTTCAATAAAACTCCAACATCCGGAAGGAAATAATACATCACGAAGGGATTTATCGTATTACATATACAACGTATTCACCCCACATGCGATTGATAAGAGATGCACCAATGCAGTTGTATACCTTGAGGACCAAACCGGAAGTACGCGAATAATATTACCTACAAACTTTCCCCAAATGAATTTAGCAAACGCGCAATAAACGTGAACAATATGTTCGCAAAATGCAACACTTTGTATGGCAACGCATATTTGAATAACGAGGATATTTTTATGTCCGGTCGAATTTCGAGCTTGCTCTGCAAGAATTTCCTTCCTCCTTCACTATGCATCACTCCTCGAGAGAGTACCTTCCTCATCCCGACCCGCAGCGCCCAAGTAATGTTTCAACAAATGCCGCGCCATTCTTTTACGTCCGCCCGCAATCTGAATATCTGCGAATGGAAATATTTGAGGAAATGCGCCGCCGAAGACGCAGCGTCAGGGAATCTGGAGCTGGACCTCGTTCAATCCCGAGGCCACCAAGGTGGAAGCGTCTGGAAAGCAGCGTCCGACATATGTCCAGATGATTTAAAGAAGAGGTGGAAAGGTTTCATACAGAACGAGCGCGGGTAAAAGCGAAAATCATTTCGATTCGTGCCGAGGTTAGCGGAATCATAAATAACGCGCGCGCAAGCAGACGATGATCTATTGGCTGAATTTAAATAGCACGGCTTATGCTTCTTCAGCCTCACCATGCAGAATACAACAACCGCACCGCTGAAGATATTCAGATGCTAAAGAACCAGAACAACACCAACCGACGCGACCAAAAGGCGATTGTTCTACTTGAAGACCTAGCTGAGCTGGCTGATATTTGTGGTCGAACCGGTTACCTGCTCTGTATTATTATTGCATCGTGTTGTTTTATTATTGCAACGACCTGCTCGACTTTCACTCGTAACCACAGAAGAGATCAATTCTCACCGAGAAAAATTTTGTTGTGAAAAACTTAATTGATTTATAATTAGATGCAACAGGAAGACAACAGGAAATATATTCACCTGCTTGCTTGTTACTTTATTCAAATACTAAATTAACTTTTGGAATTTGAATGAATTCTAAGAAAGATAAGAGGGCGCCACATGCCGGCAAACATTTTGGACTAGACTTCAACGCACGACGCAAAACATTTGTTATTGTTGCTATCTATTATTTTCTCGCGTGCTGACTCTGATAGTTTAAAAACAACGTTTTTTTTCCTGTTCTACGTTTCGCTCTCGGTGATTTCGTGCGACTTCAATTACACATTCACAGTGCATTTGAAGCGCTCTTTGGTCGCGACGTGTGCCCCAAAGGCTGTAGCCATCAAGAGCACACCAGCAAGTTCTGCGGGCACGCACACCCAGAAATAACCGAACAACAACAAAAATATCTACGAGTAATGCTGACACAAACTGCTGCGACTGAAAGAAGCCTACGAGGAGGAGGCTTTTTGTTCTTCGCGGCCACGGATGAAAGTCGTACAAGTCGTGTTAGAAGCGAGTTAATTGCTGTTCACAATGACGGAGTGCCGTAATTGCTATTAATTATATTATAATTATTTAAGCAGCCAGCCAGCGAATGAACCAGCGAATGAACTCAATCGAAATATGTTTGATTGCGCTGTATTTTGAATAGCCGCTAATTGAATGCTAACATTTGCGATGGTAAATATTTTTTATTGTTAAAGTTATATGTTACGCAAATCGATCAAATATTTATGAACATATTGCAAGCGGCGCACGGTGACGTTTGATAAATATGCACAATATGAGAATTTGGGTCATGCCTTTTGTTACATGCAACAACAATACGCTATAAATATTTTTCATTGGAAATGATTGAAATATGTGATGTATCGAGCCCAGCAAGTGAAGACTGAAAAGTGAACTGTGGAAACCGGGAGGAAATTGAGGAAATAGCGCTGCAGCAAAGAGAGAGCTGGGAGCGCAAATTTGATGGAAACAATTTCAATCTTTCATTCTTATTGACGACGGCGATGACTTCGTCTCATGTGCATTTCGACGTTGTTTTTGCTTTTATCTACCATACATCTCTTCGATATGCGTGTAATGTGACTTCTTGTGAATTCTTTGATATCGACAAAAATGTTTCCCCGCCTTTGAAATTGAACCGAACGCACTTTACGAAAAGTGTATTTTTTCCATCTTTTTATTTTTCGATTTGTTCCACTTGATTGGTGGAATTTTAAATTACGAACGGAAATGAGCGTTTTCAATTTCTTCATTTTTCATTTATACTCAATGTGTGTACACGTTTAAACCGAATTAAAATAATTAATGCAAATTGAGTAGCTAATGTTTCTTCACTCGGTGCACAAAGAATAATCGAACCATCGGAGTCAAATTAAATGGGACGCTTAAACACCTCATTACGTTACTACTCGTTTCTTTCGAGAGTGGATGGTGCGCTCCAAAAAGGCGCTCATTAATCATCGCATAGACTCGAAACGGAAAATGTTGGAGAGTCTCATAAATTTTCGAATGCATCTCAAAGAGTGCAGCATTGAAATTTAGTTGTTCGTTCGTTAAATGTTGAACTGAGCGCTCATTTATTAGTCAACAAATTAGGCGGCTATTAGAAAGCGCTTAAAACCGAAATTTTTCTCATCCAGTGAGTAATAATAATGCCATTGTATGGTAAATTGATGTGGAACGTGTGAGAAAACGGCACATTCGTAATTTGCCATTCGCCATTTGTAGAACGCGATACAGTGCGAGATGCATATTTCTCTTGAGGGAATTTTTACCTCGCGATCGTTTAGTGCCGATATCGATGGAAGCAGCAATAAATTACTTAATGATGCGAGATAACAAGAGCATGCAATGCAATGCAATCCAATGCCACGCCAACAAACGAGCGAGCGAGCGAATTCCGAATAAATGTACGCGCACTCGATGGATTCGCGCATTCGCGCAGACCTATTATTCTCCTCATTGAAGTATTGCCATTGAAATCGCGTTCATTCCCGTTCCTCATTTGATGCAATCACTCTCACTCTCGCTCGCATTGTGCTAATGTCGATTGGCATTCGCATTCTGCCGAAGAGATTCGTCCACGTTCCTGTCGTGTCTTCCAGCCAGACGCGTATCAAGATGATGGAGCCGAACTATTTGCAATTTCTCATAACGTAATATTATAGGTTCATTTGTCGTACTTTTTTTTATAATTTACTATGCAAGTAATTTGTCTGCCATACGCAAATACGCTTCAAGATATTTTCCAGACTCTGATTCAAGTTACAACACTTTCCATATATATATATATATATATTAATTTAAAACGTAAACATCTTGATTATTTGTATACCTGGCGCTATTTGGGGAAAGTTTGTTTTGTTAATTAAAATTCACATTGTGATAACAATGCGTTGTTGGAGGCTTTGTTTATTTTTGTTTTTCAAAAAGTATATAGTTGAAACCTCTGATGCGAATATAATTTGCTACCGTGCGAAATATATTAATTAATTAAAACGATAGTTGGAGACCATTCCGCGCCATAAGAAAGTAATTCCGTTTAGTCGCGCAATAAATTTGCGTTGATATCATTGCAAAAAGTGCAGATAACGTATAACTGAATGCGAAGTGAACACCAGGAGGTGCAATTACATCCTAATTTATATCTTCTGCACAGCATTTTCTGCGCTAATAAATATACCAAGTGTCTTCAATGATATTCCGCTTCGCGAATTTTCTGCAAGACATTTGCGGCCGCATTTTGCAACTCAATGGACGGTATTTATGCATAATTACATCGTCTGCATCGAGTTGAAATACAATGTTGTTTTTACTCCTCGTAACATACGATTTCCTCTCATTCACTCGTTCATTTTCATATTTTATGCTGTTCGGTCCCGGCCGATTGCATTGTTACTTCTTGAAGTGTGTGTGTGTGCGTTGTATTTTGCATATTGTTTTGTTTCGACCGCAAATAAATAACTCAACAAGCGCAGGGAATAGATGTTTAAACACTCATTATAAGGCATCGACGATCATACAAACATTTCAATGAAATGATTGCAATTCCACATCTATATTAACGTCTTGACGGTTAATTAAGCTTAATTATCAATTTCGCAGGCGTTTACTTGCTTTGTGTCGGACTTATTGTCAAGTAAATTGAACTAATTGTGTAATTGTCAAGTCGCCTTGATATCAAGGTTGTACAAACAATGCAAATTTTATGATATAATCGCACATGATTCACAATGCAATTAAGTGAATTCATTTTTTATTTGTAATGTTTTAATCAAAATATAAATTTGCGTAAAATTTCGTGATCTGAAAGTGACGGCAATGACGACGTTCAAATGTCAAGATAGCGAACGATTGAGTTGGTAAATGTCATTGTTCAGCCATCTCTCGGCGCAAAATATACGATACATAGCGAAGTGAATTGAAAATATGCAAAATGAGAGACGTTAAAGATCATTTTATTCAATTATTCATTGGGACATGCAGACTCATGAACCTTTCTCTTCCCATTCTCATATTTTATTGAATTAGTTTAAAGGCATTTTTAAAATGTCATCCTTGATGGGATTAACTGGATTATCCAAATGAAAGAAGATTATATTCACATGCAAAGTACTAAAAATCAGCGCGAATTTTATCTCGTTCGTTGTGAGCACGGATTAAAAGCTCTTAGAGCGGGCAAATAATCCAAAAGAGATTTTCACCACGATGTCGTTCGTTATTAGGGCGAATGCCGCATTTAATAACATTTTTATAATTAACGATTAATTGTGAATAAGTACGAGATTTATTGCCTTTGTTTCTGGGATCAGCTCGCTGATTTATGAATATAAATGTGGTGGTATTTCCTGTTTTGCACACCCATCTTCAAAATATATAAGAGAAAATGTATAAAAATTAATTTTATGTGTCTGCTAATGAAAAACGTACAAAACTTAATGAAAGCTGAACACACCTAATAATAAATAGTTCTGCGAAACGTGCAATATTTTTAACATTTCGCATTTGTTCGCGATTCGTTTCGACTTGAAGCGGCCTTTCGGTGCGGTCACATTTCATACCTTCTTTGAAGCATACAGCGTGCAAAACAAAGTTTCGTTGACTTATTGCTTCCTTCCAAAAACCAGCGAATATAATGGGTTCGCGTTCATTGAATGCTCAAACTGACCAATAAAAATTAAACGTTTCCTAGAGATGGCAGACTGAAACCGAGTCAGCAAAAGTCCCTATATTAAAAGAGTACCTAAATTGACAACCAAAATTATAAGTCTGACTACTAAAAAGGTGGCACTCTTTTATTATCAAGACTCTTGAGTCAGCGTGATGGAATGCATTGCCAAAAAGCCTTCCTTAAAGGTTTCGCCATCTCTAAATAATCCTATTGCCACATTGTTTTCACTTCTTCGCCCTCAAACAAATGCCAATGCCAAAATGCGACGAAACGCGAACATTACTAGGTTGAATTATGACATGGGCGAAAAATACCACCGTCTAAAATACGCCTTTCATTGTTGTTTGTTGTTGTTGCTATATGCGTAAATATGTGAGAAATATAATAAAATGTAGCGTGCAGATTTATATTTTGTGCCCCTCGCGCACACAATGTTGGTGTATAAATCAAACGAGTATGCATATTTTTGCCGTGTGTTCATTTCTTTTTTCGAATTCTGAATTCTTAGTGGTCACTCTCCTCGGTCAACAAACACGTACGAGCATAGATTTTTTGCAGTCGTCGCTCAGCATCGAAAAACTCTTTTAATTAAGCCGACGTTTATTAATGGCACGTCGTTAAAGGCAAGCAAGAGCCCGTACCGTACAAGAAGGAACACAACTCCTAATAAAACCGAGTGCTAAAAATCTGTGCGGAAAATAAATTTAATTTTGCTGCGCTTTTAGCTGTGCCTTCGTGGAAATTATTCGTTGTGATTTTATTTCCGCAATTTGTCAAGCGATGCAATCTAAGATTTAATGGGACTTCTTATTCTTGCAAAACCAACAAAAATATTCCCAAAAATGATTTCTGATTTTGACTAATTTAAAAGTGGAAATCGAGCATTAACTTTTTTTGCAACAAACATTACTTGAACGATAATGTTAACAGTTATCTCACAACTCTTCTCACTGTTTATGTCCACAGAAAGCTATAACCTATTTTGCGCTATAACCGAGGTGATACAAGCATTTAATTAGTCATAATTCTCGCGAAAGAAAGGAAGTTATCGCTGGTGCTATCAGTGAGGTAACAAAGACGAACGATGGCAGAGCATTTGCTTAAATTAACATTAACTTAATCGGCGTGACGTGGCAGCGCGGTTTTAGTTTAGTGGGCACTAAACTTATTCTTTTCGAGAAATCGAATGAAAATAGCGCACGACGTTTAACGCGCAGTTTTACGGCTGACATAATCGGAAGTATTATTCCCCGTGTTCATTAACGAATATGTTACAGTTGTAAAAAAACAACAATCGCGTCGTATGTGTGTGTGCATGTGCGCACTCGCAAATTGCGCTCGTTTCGGGTTTTATTCCATCGCTCGTAAATTCGCAAACTGCCTTGTTGTTCGAATGCGAATGTAAATTAAATTTTAAAACCCAAACTAATCCGTCCGCCGTTTGTTATATAAACGAATGATCGTTTGGTGGAATGTATTTGACATTTTCGCCAACGAATTGATCGTTGAATTTCGCACCAAACATGTGGCCACACAACATTTAATGCGATTTGTCTTAACTTATGAAAAACAGGTGCTCTAGAATATAATCGGAATGCGTAGGTTTCACAGCTATGTGCGTAATGTAATGAGAGCGAAATCAAAACGTCGATCGTAATTGAAATCGAAACAATACCGAATCAACTTTAACATGTAAATTATTGCATGGACCATGGTTAATACCACCTAGTATGTAGTGCCCATGTTGGGTAACTTGTGCAATACGTGGGTATAATTTGTTTATTTTATCGAACTCATAATTGCAACAAGCATTGCTTGGAAATCTCTCTCTAAAGAATTTCGCTCGTGTTGTTGCAGCAAACTTGATAGTTTAATTTAAATGTAAATCAGAGCATTTGCTTTCTCTTCATCTCCATCAGAAAGGACTTCACGAAGTGATCACACAAAATATTATATTTTTTCATTTTCAAGATTCAAAAAGTCATTAAATTCTGCATGAAATAAGTGGGCTCATTAAAGGATGGAAGGGAAGTTACTCGTAGATAATGAGCGAGCAATTTTGTCAAGCTGGAAATGAATTTCTGAAAGGGTTGTCCTCTTGTTGTTTTACAATGAGAGACAGGTCATCAACACATCGAGCCAGCCTTTTGTCTGCATGAGGGTGGCATGCATGCACCATTGCTAAGTGGCAATATGCTTGAGCAAACAAAGCAAACGCTTGGCAAATAATAACAAACGTGTCCTCTCTGATGGCAATGGCAGCAGATGTGCAGAAATCGATAGAGAGAGAGATTTTTTGCAGTGAATTTCCTGATGGGTATCATTTTAATATTCAATTTGTCAATTCCCCGAGAAGCGAGGCCACAGTTAATATCTTGAAGGCACGACAAGCAACTAATGCCAAAAGTGTTCATCATCAAATATGTTAAGTGTTTGCGATAATATTATGGAAGTAAGTGAAGCATATCACAAGAACGAGTAAACGAGGTGGGTTGCAACGAGCGCTCAATGTCTTGTAGGCTAGAAAATTGCTGCACATTGTAATTGGTTGTGATCCAGAGGCGAAAAGCTAAGTGCACAAGTATATTGATCTGGTTTCAAATCGTTGGACAATAACAGTGCAGGCAATACTTTAGCTGTTTGCTTGTCTTATTTCTTTATTCAAATTTAAATTTGTAGCTGTTACTTATTTGCAAGGTGCACAAATACTACTTATTTGTTATAAGTTGCACGCGAAAACGAAAAAACTCTGCGAATATCTTCGGGCGGTTTTCTGACTACATTCAGCGATAATTTAGTGTAACTCGAGTGCACTATAAAAATGCAACTTGCAGGAAGTGAAATAATTTAAAATGTAAATTTAAAGTGTTGTTAACCAATCAATGCACTAAACAACAACGTTGGCAAACTTTTCCACTTTATATAAGTGCTTATCGATTGTGTGTGCTTTCCGGATGAGCTTTTCTTTCCGTAGTAAAACGGTGCTAAATATGTGAACGTTAGATGCACCATTAGATATTGTGCAATCTATTGATTTTGACTTAACCTACATACTCGTTTGGTACATACTCACTTGCTTATAAGCAATAAATATAAAACAAAGTGGATTTGTAGTTGTACGTGTTCTTCGGCAAGTCCCAAATGCTTGTTTACTAGCAACTATTTACCGTCTATCGTGTTACCATAGCGTGTTTTCTGCACTTTCCGAACTTGCATCCCTGAATTTTCATTATCCTCTCACTATCCGCACGTCATAATACCAGTGCATATAATGCTAAATTGTCTTCAGCGTGGGAGCCCTTCACGTTGAACTAATAAAAGTTGAATCGTAAACTTCAAGATATCTTTTGGCATTGATAAAATTTTTGCACGAGCGCGCGAGATGCGGAAATGAAATAATTTACTAAGTGAGAAAATTGAAAATTTCATTTGTGGTAACTCCACTGAATGTCTTCATTCAATATCATATAATATTAAACCGGAAAATGTTTCCTTTGTTATCGGCCGCTTTGTTTGCGGGGGTCGTATAAAATGTGCGAACCGAGCGAGCGAGCAAGCGCCAATTTGCGAATTTCTCAGCGCGCGCGGAAATATCCGAAAACCGTTTAAATCTTAATTAAAGTACCAAAAACTGTGTTTGCTGATATTGAATGGGGCTGGTCGGATTTGCCCAAAAACCTACCCCGAAGAAATATTGTCTGGGGCGCAGCACTCTGCTTTTATTACACTTAATTTTGAATTATTTTCTAATTCATTGCCCATTTGCCGCAATTCAGTTATTCTCGCGCGCCCTCCTTAAATATTAGTCCAGCACCCTTTTGTCTTTCGGCGAGGTTCAACAATAATTCTCCAACAAGTTGCCACGCGCGCGTGCACGGGGAATCAGTTCGAGTTCGAGTTGGAGCGTTTTTGTGATGCGAGCCGTCATAAATGTGGGCAATGTGTAATTAAAACGGAAGAAGGAATGAGGACGTAACGTATTCGAGTGCTCGCGGCATTGCGTTTCCTTTTAATTACGGCGCGCGACGACGAAGACGACGACGAAGAAGAAGAGCACCGGGTGATTTCATGGGTGCGCACACGATGCACCCGAATTAAGTTATAATCACTCTCGAGGTGTCCCTTCAGGTACTTCACCAGCCAGCCACTCGTCAACGTTTAATTGGCTCGAAAATCATTTTGCAGCTCGTAAATTATCATTACGACGAAGGCGCGCGTGAAAGCTGCGAATACGTCCGTCGTCATCATTCGCATCGTTGCGAAAAACAACCGCGTGCACTCTTTTTATGTGCAAACTAAAAGCGCATTAAATTCAGCCATGAGGTGTGCGCACCTTAAGAAAAAATGATTCCATCCAATTTGCACACGCAATTCATTTCATTTGGTTTTATTTATTAGCCCCGTAAGGCTCAAAATTGTTACGCTTTCTTTTGATTAAAATTGAATATATTCATTTTGTGAAATTCTCAAATTATTTTGTATCGGATTTGATTACTAGTCTGTGTATTGCACGGAAACATATGCTATGTTACTGGTTAACACGAAATTAGATTATGGTTTAATTAGTGTCTCGTGTGGTGGTTGGCGACGAAAATGAGCAAAGACGACTAAAGATGATTACATGAAACGTGCAACAAACAAACACAGAACGTAGTACACATTACAGAAATTGCAAATTCAAAGCTTTTGTTAATAATATCAAATAGCTATTATTGAAACCACCTCCTGTTTTGCTTGTTAGTTGAATGCAACCACCAAAATTCACAGAGTTATTACACACATAAAGTACTCAAAAAGTTGGGACGTGAAATAGGAAAAGTGGCCCTCTTTTCTGGCAAATGCGTAAATTGCTCACATATAATTTTATTCCGTGTTTGTACAGCCAGAAGGGAATTTGCATGCATGTGAGAAGTTGAATTGAAAAGTTGAAAAGTTCAACACTTTGCACGTGCAATAAACACATTTAACGTAGCGTGAATGAATGGCGCTTTTCCTCCCCGAAAAAAGTTATAATTGAAATATCATTTGCAGTCAGGATGCACAAAATGTCATCATGAGATAAAAATTGAACCCGAAAATTTATGCTAACAATGTGTTCTTATTTGAATTTAGTTTTAAACAAATGACAAAATAATTAGAAAGTAACAAATGTAATTGGCATTCCGTGCATTTTCATTATTTGACTTCTAAGTGCGAATCTCCCCGCAAATGACAATCATCCCCTTCTTTGGACAAGAAGAATTTGATGCCGAATTGTTTTCTCACAGTGCAGCAAAGGAAACGCGCACCAAGTGGCAAAAGAGAGTAGTTTGCAATGCACGAAGGAAGTCATCGCACGCGTTGCTGCACGAATTAGACTAGAATTTCTGAACACAAGAAGTAGTGAATGAGGGCGGCGAACGAAGCGACCAAAGGCGATTTGTAAAACGCTCGGCAAATATTTAGACACGCGAGTGCTCCAACGAATGCACGAGGACATCGTCTGAATGACAAAACTCCCCAGACTTCGAGAAGTGCAGCACTGCATGCATCCCAAAGAAGAATGGCTGGTGATAATTGCGCAAATACGAATTCAATTAAACCGGGATAATTCGTTTGAAGCCTCTCTATTTCCACGCACGCGCTCTCTTCCCCCGAGGAAGGTGAATGAGGTGACACGAAAATTGCGGCGCAGCCAATTTGCCTAAATTTATTCGCGTCTTATTCGTTTTATTGTCAGTAAAGTCTCGCTCGGCCCGAATTTAATTATCGCGCAATTAAATAATGAATTATTTTCGCTGATAACATCTTCCGAGTTTAATGGCGGGCGCAAGAAGGTGTGGGGGTAGGTAATGTAGTTTTGCCAACAATGTACTACAATTGTTTGCATTCGATTTGGCAATGTTGGCACACATTTCGCGTACGTTCGCGCACCCCGGAATGTCATACTCTGCAGATAATGGCGGCGCAGAAGCAGCACGATAATGAAATGTAAATTTATTTAAAATTATTTCGACGCGTTCATTTTCCCACTTCATTAAACGCATACGAACGAGAGCGTATGTGATATGATGCGGATCCAACGAGACAAGTGAATTAACGATCACGTCCCATTTGATGGTTTTCGTTGGGCTACAACATGGTAGTGATAATATGTTAAAATGTTATTATGAAAATGCCCAATTGTATGTACCCCATGATGACGTTCAAACGCAAATGTGATATGACAGATTTGCCAAAATTCATGCAACCCTATCATTCAATTTCTTGTTTGTATATTTTTTGCTTGTGTTGCTTTGAAGTTCGAAATGATATTAACCAAATAGAAAACTCCTTTGCAAAAAAGTAATGTAATCTCAAATGCACGAATCCATGAGTTTTCGACAAAGTTTCTTCTCTCTGAGAAAAGTTACCCGAAGTTTACAGCTTTTTGTTTGTGATGACGTATAAAGATCTGTGCAAGGCGCCCGTTTCAAAATGGCTAATCCTTGTTCGGGAACAAGTTTCCCGCCGTCGTCTTCCACCCATCCCACCCATCACCAAGGAAGAGAACGCAAGACTTTTACACCTTTCTGACGGATTTACACTCAGTGCTCAAGATTGTTCGTCACACACTTAATTCATACCTGCTTGTTATAGAAAATAATTTGCTTGCTTCGAGGGGAAACTCATTAATTAAACACCAATGCGAATTTTTAAGAACCCTCCCTCCCTCCCTCCGCCTTAAAACCATCTCCCATTCCCAGCCAACTCTTAACGCATCTAATAATAGATTCCACTTGTTTGCAAACTTGCACGCGAGTGATAAGACGTTCGTTTGTCGAGTTAAATTAAGTAAATCCCGACAATTTGCACTTCGAGGCGCTCAGGTGTGTCTGTAAGTCAGGAATTAGCAAATTCGACGTCGAACAAAGAAGCACTAAAAGGCGCAAGCAGCAACATACTATGCACACGAGTTTAATAATAAATTCATTTAAATTTTATGCGCTGCTCACTCACGTCTCGAAACTTTAAACACCGAATTGAATTCAAAATTCCATCTATACATATACATTTTACGAATGGCAATTGTACGTGCTTCATGTGAACAACGAGAACAGTTGCACCATCTCTCTTTATTGGACGCACGTTCATGTCGATTTATTTCTAAAAGTTAGTCAGCATAGTAGGGTTTAATAAAACTTATTCCATAAGTTCTTATCGACGCCCGAAATCAACGAGTTTTGTGTTATAATTAAGTCCGCATGCGTTGAAATATGGTACGAGTGCAAGTTTATTAAATTAACTCGACAACATTTTCGTTTCGTTCCTGCCTTCTGTTTGGCTGCTTCTTGGTAGCTTTGTGTAGTTATTTTTCGTTAATTAAGAAAGGCGTCATTGATATCCATGTACAATTATAAGGATATTTATAAAATGTTGAAAATATAGATGGTACAAAACATATTTTTCATATATTATACTACTTTTGAAGGTAATTAATTCCTATACGAACCGAGAAATGATAATTAAAATATTTTGGTTTAATTTAATTAGCTCGAAATGAATTTTTAATTCATTGGATTTTTAAGTGAATTTTTCACACGGAAAATTCGAGCCCTTCAATTATTCATGGATGGATATCACATTACCAAATGTCACCAATAAATCGGATGATATATGCACGCACTTTTAGTTTTCATCAAATCATTTGCATATCACGAGGATATCATATGTTTGAATATCGTGTTGTATGCAGGGGACAACAACTAGAAAATGCACTCCAAACAAAAAACATTCCAAGTTCATTTTTCCCGTTTTTCCCCCATTTTCCCATACATTGGGGGCGGCTAGACATTATGCAACGAGGGGGCAACACACGCATGAAATGTTGAATGTTATCGGTGGGTGCTGTTAGCAGGAAAATAAAAACTTTTGCGTGAATAAAACTTTTCCTTTTTCTAATGGAATTGTTTGTGTGCAATAAAAGGCAGCAATTACGTCAACAGTTCACTTGAAGGTGGCACCACTCATCAATTAAACAAACACTGAAGGCCTACGAGGGAAATGTTTGAAAAGGGTTTAAGGTGAAAACTACATAAAAGGGGAAATGCATATAAAAAATTTCTATGCAATGAGAGCAATTATTTGATAACATTTTATATTCGTACATATTCATCTACGAGTACGTTGGAATATTCATACACGCATATTGTTTAAACAACAACCAAGATGGAAGTTGAGGACGTGCAAGAACAAGCTACAGCTGTTGCTCAATGCCAACATGTCACATGAATATAGATGTGGGTGGAAATAAATAAATGCATCAGGGAAATTTGCATCCACGAATTAAATGAATAAATGCATTGAGCCAGTTGCAAAATAAAACTGAAGAGTTCTTCCATCATCTCAAAGTCAAATATTTAATTGCAAAACTAAATCATGATTCAATTACTCTGTGCGAATAACAATTCTGTTACAATCGAATGCCGTTCGTCATTTGGTGATGTGATTTATGAAAATTGCAATTTTATTACCGAGCGTCCAACATAAATTTCCACTCAAAGTGATTTTATTGTAGATTATAGCAAAGTGTATTCCATGCAAGGTAAACGATACCTGTTCGCAAAATAAAAGGGAACGTTAAATAAATGCAGTGCAAATGCAATCGCAATTGGTTCGTTCACGTATTTTATCTCTTCATAGAACTCAATACACGCTCGTGATGCCTCTTCGTGCCATTGTTTCAGAAGAGATGAGACCTGACGTCACGATCGTATCAATCGGTTTCATCTTCACTCTTATTCTCGTTAAACTACCCGAGTATTGTCTCGACTTGCATGCTTGTTGTCTAAGCCTTCAATAAGAATAAAATTTTTCCAACTGAGATTCGCATCCTCAGGAATTCCATGGGTGCTCATAAAAAGGCAAGTGAAACTGGAAATTATTTGCAATTTAATACCTCTCTCTCCTTGAGACAATCGTAAATTCTGCGATAAAATGCATTTTAAGCTTGCTGCCAAACTCAAATATAAACGCGGTTTTAATAGCGACATGCACTTTGTTGCGTCAATTAGCAAAATCGAATATATTCCCATTTCCAATAACATTCGCATGTCTATTACAATGCGTTTACATGAGTTTTCTTGTTACTTTACGTATTATTGTTATTGCCAGCGATTGCGAATTGCTCCTATGCCGCACAAATTTATATTCATTGAGAAATCCACTTTATCTTTGTTTTTATGTCGCGCGCGCTGTCAAATTTTATTGTCATTCGCAATGTTGGACGCGCCGTCAATTTAAAGTGTTTTATGCTTTTACGTTTTGAACAACCAAGAGGAGGACTTAATTATATTCGTCGGCTATGTTAATTATTTTTTAACGATGAAAAGTCTTTCCCGGGTGTTGATTTCCGTTCGGGAGCACGGCGTCTATCTAAAAGCTTTCCGAAATGAACAAACGTTTTTCATTATCACGTCAAACAACAAAGAACACACCAGGAAATAAACGTACGAGTAGTTTTTTTGAGTGTGCTTCATTTATGGATGATGATTACTATTATGATTAAATATGAGGCTCGGCTGGGACGAAAATGGAAAAACGCGTGTGTGTAACACCGGAAGATATAAAACATACGAAGAAATTAGTTAAATTTCAAACATGAGTGCTGCTCTTCCTACATATGTAGATTAGATGGAAGATAGCATTTTTATTACGCTCAAAATTATTTCCATGTATCAAAAGTTGAAAAAGATCTACGGGTCTGTTTCTGAAAATTGTAGTAAGTAAAATTATCGCAGTTCCAAATATGGGAAAAATGGTCAACTTTGTTTTGTCTCGATTTGGAATTGGGGAAAGTTTAATTTCTTTGCAATAAAGTCCCATGGAGCAATACCATTAGACCAAAAAGCCATAACGTTTAGTTGAATGTTTCTGTGATGTGGTCTCTTTGGCCATCGACGTCGTCGTCGTCGTCGTCGTGGTTGTCGTGGCGACCAAGATATGGGATAGATGTGCATTTTGCCACGTTGAAAGGTTAAAGAAAAGTAGTTATAGGGACACATGTTCGCAGCATTCGGAATTCAACGAGGTAGAAAACATTCATGCATTATGCAAAAGCGCCGGCCGCGCTCGAAGAACGACCGGGCGCGCTAAACGTGTTTTCACGTTCGAGTTGGAAAAACTCTTCTTCGGGCCGGGAAATGTCCATGTGGGTGGGTGGGTGCATCATATGCTTGCACATTCGGGGCGCCGCGCCGCTTGAATGAACTCATGGAACCCACTTTTCCCGTCTATAATGTGCATTTATTTTGCGTCCTTTATCTCCGCGCGTTCGCCCCCAACTCTTGACCAGACAACCTCTGACCGAAAAGCATTTCGGAAAAAGGCATTGTTTTCCGGGTCAGGCCACAATATAATAAAGATTTCCCCCAGCAACCGCGTTTGTATCATTTCGGAAGGCTCGGTGTATTATGCTATCATACAACAATCTTAATATGCCATTTGTTTTTGCGATGCAAGTTTTAATGATTCCAATTTGTGCGCGTAGATTTTGCATAAAATATGATCGTCGTTTGTCACTTCCTAAAGTCTACCATCCAACACCAGGTATATCAAATATGTGTAATAGGAAAGTTTCGTGATTATCCAACTTTGCGCGCTCCATATTTCGGTTTCGTTTTCGAGACGCATATACAAAAGGCGACAAAAACGAAATTCATGACCACGAGCGACACCGTTCACTCGTTTCGTTTCGTTCGTTCGTTGTTGTGTGATAATAGTACACATTGGGTATTAAAGTAGAATTACGAGCTGCAAAAAGACAATGTAATAGAAAATTTACAGCCGCACGTTAAGAAAATAATGACCCTCGAATGCGACACTGTGTGCAGGTCCATAGAGAGACCGACGAAACCAAGGGATCGAGAGAGGTTCCAATAGTCATAGAGCTATTTATGCCGTGTAAAAGAATAATTGGACACGGTGTATTGGGACGATGGTGCTTTCGATACCTCGCGGCCACGTAAACGATAGTCTTGTATCTCTTCCCAGCAATGGTAGAAAATTTACTTATTTACTTGCTTTTCGCTGGCAACAGACGAACATTTAAACCGTATTTAACGCTCAAATAAAACACGAGATAATTAAGTTGTATTGCTTGTTCGTGCGAATATCACCAAAGATCTATAAACTTTCGATTCTAGTCTAACAAAATTTAGTTGGATGTTTTAAAGAAATGATATGATATGATAAACGTTTATGGAATACGTTTCTGGAATCTTTCTTAGGACATAAATAGGATGCTTGTTTGTTGGATGCATGCGAGTGAAGTCAATCTCTTCAATTATATCTTCACTTCGTCATATGACAGATGTGCTAAATTGAGCGTCGGCGCATAAATTCACAACTATGCACCCGGAAATGTCCTCTAGCATCTCATATCATCAAGAACGCATAAGGTTTATATATCATAAATGGCGCCATTGAAAAAGTAAGTGCTTTCATCATGTGCGACACGTTTGTGAACCGTTCGCGTTTTTAACGAGCGAACGCCTAATTAAATTGTAATTAAAGAATCCGAACCGTTTTTTGCCCTTAATTGCTATCGCTGCGCAATCCGGAAATTGACGTTTTCCATTTCTCGCACTTGAAATTTTTTTGCAATAAAACTACTTAGTTCCACCAATTAAGTAAAATAAATTAGCTGATTGCAAGGAAATTGCGGTTTTGTTCTAACTGTTTGGTAATTTTTTTAGTTTGTTTAAAGTGGTTTTTCAAAGGGCTGGAGAATGTTAATGAATTTCCTTTTCTTGTTCGTAAAAAAAACTCCAAATAGAAATAATTAAAACATTAGAGTTAGTAAAGTAAAGTGAAGGCAAGCAAGTCAAGCCAATCAAATGCTTTCCGACATTTCTATTTGTTCAAACACCTGTTCAATACTAGGTGTTTGTTTTTCATCTACAAGGTGTTTCTAAAAGTAGATTTCGTTTGGTTTGTGCAATTAATTAGAGCAATCTTGGAAAATATTTAACCCTTTGTAAAGTTGAACGCCGACTGATTACTACCGAGTTGACTACCAAACCACCACGAATCTTTGACGTGAATATAACCACCATTGGAATGCACGGGTGGTCCCTATTCAATGCCGATCCACCTGGACAGGTGACCATCAACATCTTAACGAAAATGACCCCTTTTCGAAAACACTCCAACTCGCTTAATTAACTTTTATCAGTCGGTGGCCAATGCCGATAGACACTATCATCTAAACTACCAACCAAGCTACCTTCTTCTACGAATGAACCCATCCCATCGTTCTAATAAATTCTTCAATTCACATGTTCCAATTTGAGCGAGAAAGATACTCGACGCGCGGTGTCTAGAAACATTCGTATCTGTTATGACTAATTTTTCAACACCAACGATGCATGAAGCCCTAAAAGAAGGTACAACTCGCAACCAGCTCAACGGTGAAATTAACTTTTATAGCTTAAAACGAATGAAATTACATGTGGACGTCTCAAATTCGACGAAGTCGTCGTATTGTTGTTGTTGTTGTTGCTACCCGATGATATTTTGCATTGCTGTTCGCTTAATTATGCCAAAGCCATCAAATTAGTTGCAGCTTTATACTCGTATTACCATCCTCAAATTGATGTCGAACAACCAACCAGCAACAGCGAACAAGAACAAGAGAGAACAAGGCTGGGTGGTTTCACGAAACTATTATGGTCGCGCTGAAATTGCTGCCTCAAATGTCAATTAAACGCATGCGAGACGAAGCAGCGGAAATCGCCCCCACGATTTATATTTATATCTAATTATTAGTTATTTTTGCAAAGTAATTGTCTTTTAGTTCATGAGAAAATACTTGTAAAGATATTTTTAAATCTAGTCAAGTTTTAAAGTTAATACGTTCAAATGGTGCTTTGAGAGCCATCTAGATTCTAGAATTTTAGGACACTCTTCGTACATGCATAAAATGCAAACGTTTGCGCGTTCGCGAATATAATTGAGTCGAAGCCTTGCCTGACCTCTGGGCCGGCTGAAACTGATCGGTAAAGCGCGATAGGTTTCGCCATGCAGCGTGTAATTGACTGACGTTGCCATCCGGTGATATGCCCCGATCGCCTTAGCGATTTTCCTTTTGTTGGCCTGAGAGACCTCACCTCGGCTTGACTTGGTTTCGTTTCGTTTTGGTTTCTTCGCGGCATTGTTATTATTGCTGTTGTTTGTTGTCTGGATGCTTTCAAATTTCCACTTTAAACGACTGGTCTATAATTTAATTATATTGATCTTATCGTATCGCATATATATTTTTGTTTATCGAAAAATGTGTTATTAAAATTACTTTGGGCAATTGACAATTTGACGAATTTGGAAAGCGCACTAATGAAGTCGATTATTTTATTATTTTATCAATTTAACGACGGACGCGTAGGCACATCAGCGCCATCATCATTGTGTGACCATGCGGCGCTTCTAACGAGCGGTGATAGCCGTATAAGTTGGACGTCTTCGTGCGCGACGTGCCACGACCGCGATCGGCGCTAAAATAATCACGACTTTTCAATAAAATCATATTGAATAATGCAATAGGCGGCCATTAGGCGCGCTGTGCTCACCATTCGCCAATCGTCACTACGCGCCAGAAACGATCGGCCACTAACGAAGGCTTATTATCCATTATCAATATCATCAATATCATTAAATATCGTTAAATTATTCAGCTCGCCAACGTTGCAAGCATGCGCGCGAGTCGTTTATGCATGTGAAAATCATTTGTCTTCATTAAATCGCGAGGATTTTATGGTGGCATCATTTCATTTGACTAAATGAATTTTGCGTGCATGTGTACCGAAATGAAAATTGAATTAATTTCCACTCGAAAAACGTTGATGTTTGGCTAAATACTCTTTTTTTTTTCGTTTGGTCGTTTTTCAACACAAGCGTTCGCGAATACTCCCCGCGAGAGTGGAAATTCTTTCGTAATTAATCTCATCGGAATTGAGCATCCTGTTTGGCAACCGACCATTACAAGCGATGCGTGGCTGGTGGTTTATTGTCCTACTGCCCGATTCGCAAAACCCTTTACCGCCCCCGAAAATGCAAACAATGGAACAATACGAGTGCGCACATTATTCAACACGCTTGATGAATTACCAAATTTGAAATTAGTAAAATTAATAAAAACGTATTTGCACGGAATTATTCGGACCGCAAAACCACCAACGAAAAAGTGTTTATTCCTATCAAATGTAATTATCACATCGGTTTTTTTTTCTGGTGGACTTCTTTGAATGTCACTTGCAATTTGAAGCTGAAGGCTTCGTAGTTTTTGGAGGGTGGCAAAACGGGTAAACTTGGCAGGTTTAGGTGTCTCAAAGCCGTCCTCAAGCCCACATAAGCCCGACGAGAAAATTGCATGTCGTCCACGACAATAGACTGTCCTACACTTCTTGCCGGAAAAATATACTTTCTACTTCACCCGGAAAACCCGGAGACACGAGGGAAAACGTATTCGCATCATTCTTTCGAACCGAACAAGTGGAAGACTCGATCCCTCCCCCCAAAAAAACGGTTGAACGCGAAGAAGCAGATTTTTTTATTGGACCAAAATTATTAAACGTGGACATGTAATTTCCGATTTATTCGTAATATATTTTTAAACGCTGCAAGTTTGAGCGAGCAAAGATCGTATAGAACAATAAACCCACATCCACTTAAAGTACCCGGTACTTAGGCGCATTAAAGAATGGAAAACCTTCACTTAACTTTATTAGTTTTCGGCTAAAACACGCCGAGTTATTTCAATATAAGAGTACCTTGGTTGGGCACTTGAGTGAAGGTAACAATCAACTCTGCGCGATGGTTGCATAATTCCCTCTCTTGTTTTACCCGAGAGGAAGCTACCTGCTGAGTTTTTGGATTGTGTTATGCGATGATGGAGCGATGAAGAACAACGACGTTCGGCCGGCAAATTCATATAATCAACGGTTTATTTAACTACAAACGATAAATGCTACTCCGAACGCGCACGAAACGAAATATTTAAGCAGGCAATCGATTATTATTAAACTTTTATGTCTTTTAATCATTGTCTTCAGTACGAATGTGCTGCCCCTGAACCGAACTTTCAACTTGTCAAAAATACAATTAATCTGTCGGGGATTTGTTGTTTGATCGTCCTGAGAATTGCGGTGGCAGCAAACATATGTGCGAATGGATCTTGAAGCAAAAATCCGATTGTACCGAGATTGAACGCATCGAAGAACACAATTTACCATCACTATCTGTGCATCAGATGAGTGGTGTATCGTTCGAGTTGAAGCCCCTTTTACCATTCGGCCTAAAATCATGCTACATGACAACTTCCTCGCGCTAAAACGCAGCCGCAGACTAATTCGTCCTCGAACAGCGGAAGAGCATCCATTCAACGCTGTTTAATCCGAATGCAACCCTTCCAGCCCAGCCCTTCGCGCGTCCCTGGAAGCGTTCTGAGATCAATTCAATTCCTTTTTGGAAGCCCTTATTTACATTCTCGTCCGAATATTCAAAGCGTGAATTGAAGCATACATTTCCGATATTGGCTTGGTCGAAATTGCGCTTGAATAGCCAAGAAGAGGCCACAATGGATTCCGTCATCCACGAATCGTGGACGATCAAACTTGCAATTTTATAATTTGCTGAAATTTAATATAAGCGGGGTCTACAAATCTTTGACCCTAAATTAAATCGTGATTCGGTGCATTGGAAATAGGAATGCACTTTGCTTGTCGCTTCGAGGGGTGGATGTTTTTTTTTGCACGATTTCTTCGCTTCAACATGGTAAAAGCTTTATGATATTACGATGCATAAGGCGCGGCAGCTTGCAAAAAGCACATGTCTTTATGTATTCATACATCAAGGGGAACCAACGAACACGAAGGAACCGACAATATTTCGACGAGGCCTAGGGTGAAGACTCAATTTCGCGATGATCATTAGACGCGCCACCGTTGTATGCGCTGTTTTTTATAGGCGATGTGCTTCGGTATTGCTTACGATATGAAAGTTGGTTCGTTCGACCGAGGGGACGGAAATCATCGGCGTAAGGATCAACGCCAACGATGGCGTCGACCATGTATCGGTAGGATAACGGCGTCAAATTGATCCCATGTTACAGAGTGTTCCCAAATTGCGCAAGAAATATCCAAGAAATATTAAGATAAGTTGAGGAGTGAATGTGAAAAAAAATGATGACCCTTAAGACTTCTTGTGTTTTTTTGTCTATGGTGACACCCTCTTGTTTGATATTATTACATTATGGTGGTGTCCTTAATGGCTGGACCCTACAATTCGGTGTAGGCC
Source organism: Aleochara sp. GC000083 (assembly GCA_030264555.1). Taxonomy (NCBI): domain Eukaryota; kingdom Metazoa; phylum Arthropoda; class Insecta; order Coleoptera; family Staphylinidae; genus Aleochara; species Aleochara sp. GC000083. The sequence goes on along the minus strand of JARJDZ010005217.1, from coordinate 3,172 downwards.
GGGAAAATTGTGGGATTTTAGAGGTCGCACTACAAGCACCATAATAAAATACATATATTTTCGGGATTGCGGCTCAAGTAGCACCGGGAAAAATGCCTTAAAACAAACCCCCTATCATAACGCAACTATGTACTACGTACTTGACCCTTATCCCATCCATTGGCTCTCGACCATAATGTCACTTGAACCACATTATACACCACCTCACTCGAAGGTTTCCTTCGCTTTAATCTTCGCTCGAGTATAATGCTTGTTGATCCTTCTGTACCCAACTTTTAGTGGTGTGCTTCTGCGACACATGTTTCAGATAATCTCAACCGCTCAGCAATAATAAACAACACGCGTATATTGGGTCCGTCTTCTCCCGAAAAATCTTGCTTGTTATACCAAAACAAGACGTCAGATTAAAAAATCATCGAAAAGAGGCGCGACATTCGAATATTTACGACATCCTGTCGATGCACTTTCGGAAATCCTTAAACCCCATAAACGTGCACATCCATTTCAAATGGGTGTTTGGATGTATAATTCGAAGGGTGTTAAACTGTGAAACATCCATTGAAGTTGTTCTTCGAGCGCATATGTTTAATAGTTTGAGGGATGAATCTGTTGCGTTCACTTTCGAAAAGCCCACCGGAAATCATCTGTCAAGCACTCTAAATCGCGCCAAATGTTTGCACCAAACCTTTATGACACACGTTCGAATATTTTAAAAATACGCAGGGTTGTTATAAATGTCTTCGCACAAGTTAACTCTAAGTATACCATATGACAATCAATCATGATGCATTTTTTGCAAAAAGTCAAAATATGTTGATGAATACAAGCAAGGTATTTGTTAAGTTTCGCAATGTTCGTTTCGCATTCACGATTCGCACGATTCGGGTGCTATATGTATTTATAAACATGAAACATGGCTCTCTTCGTGTGGCGGACTCTCGACCACTAATTGTGATGTTAATTAATGAAAACGTTTGTTTGTGTTCGCGTCTACATATGTTAGATGTCTTCGGTGCGCGCTCTCCAATGCATGCATATTGTTGTAGGCCGGAATGGCTGACTCTCTTCGCCTCCCGCGCATCTGAATGCCTGTGAGGCAAATACAAAATCCCGACTGCGAAACGCGCTGGAACAACACGACGCGGGCAACAAATGTGAATGCGGCGCACATTAATGCACCATACATCACTGCCAAGTGCTAATGTTTTGTTACTTTTCATTCGCGTTTACCATATACACATACGTATGTATATCGACCACCCCCCAGCGCCATCGCCATCACCATCACCATCAACATTTTGGAGGCGGCAGCGCGCATTCCACTCGACTCATTCAAATTTCAAACGCCATGCAGACAATGTGCAAAAATAAAAACGCGAGTCGAACAACGAAGAACAAAAAGGATTTTTCATTGTTTTTTTTTACGAGGGAAACCAATACTCGACTAATGACTTATTCACTTTCAAGTGCTTCAATAATTAGTGGACGTTATAGAGTACTGTCCAAAAATTTGACATTTTTCAGTCGTTTAATGAACAAATGGATATTGCAATTCAACATTCATGAAGGAACACTCTCGACTGGTTCATGGTAATTAATACTTAATTGGCTTGGATTTGCGTCGTAATTAAAATAAACTTTATTTTTGCGATTTGGCGTGAATTTTTCATTTTCCACCGACGAAAGTTATTGGGTGCGAAAACGCGAGCTCTAATTAAAATTTAATGCACAACCCGTAAAAAGTTTCATATTACTCATTAAGAGTGTTATTCAGTCAAATCTGGTATAGGAATATCCATGTAAATGTAAAGTCAATTTCTGAAGAAACTGTTGAAGATATTTCGTTCAAATTTTGACCAGTTGTTCTTCGCATAAAATTATTAATTCTCTCGCATGCTTTTTGCATTATCTCAATTAATTTACAAGATATTGACAATTATATTGTGATGTTTTACGCTTTTGTCTATATCACCTAAACTAGAATAGCTACCAAGATGAGCATGCGAGAGAATTTAGATATTTTAATTTCCTTTAATTTGATACCAAAATGAAATTTCTGCGTTAATTAGTTTTTCCAGAAAATAGCAAAATATAAATAGATATGAACGAAAACTTGATGAACACTAGTCTACTGGACGATTGTATTCTATTGTACCGAGGGTCTGCTTTGTACTCACAATCAGTAGTTTGGGTAGGTATATTGTATGTATATTTACGGTTGGGGGTGCAACATCATGGTTTGCGGTTTGCTTGGTGCAATAAAATAGTTCCATTTTAAAAAACGCTAAAATACATGGAAGCAATTGTTTTCGTAACATCACCACATCAACATACACTATTTCATTATTTAATACGCCACATACTGTGATACGAAAGGTAACAACTATCAAAACCTAAAGCCTTGAAAAACAATTGCTCCCATATATTGACACTTTTTTTAAACGAAACATAGAGAATCTTATGTTCCGTTTTAAACAGTCAACCCGGTATATGTTCCAGATGTTATTCAAAATTATTCCACCTCTGACAGTTACAGAAAAGTGCAAAAGCATTTATTACTCCATCTCAAAAAAAACGGACTCTAGTGCAAAATATTTGGCATCGCTTAGTTTTACTGATCGGGTTTACCCAGTGTAATACAGAATTTCCATCCAACTTTCACTTCCATGAATTCCATGATCCCTGAAGACCTCAATACCTGCACTCCCTTCAATTACCTGCTACGCATGCGTCACGAGCTTATCTGTCCCTGCTATAAATTCAGGACCAAAGGTTTAGGGATTAGTTCACGTCGTATCATCCGAAGCACGATCTTGTAAGCATCGCCGATCATTCCTCTACAACTGTGACTTCTGTTTTTGTGTTTGTGCGCTGTGTGAATAAACTAGCCCTCGCGTTCCAAAATATAAATTACTCGTTGTTGTTTTGTGCCAAATAATTGAAATGGGAAAGACGACTAAATCAAGGGATATCAGATATAAAATGAAGAACCTGGCTCAAAAAAGGTAAGTGTTCAATAGTTTGTAATAATTTAGGTTGATTTTATTTGTAATACATACTAGATGTATAATGAATAATCAATTTGTAGGTGGAGGAAGCGGGTCAACGAAGCAGAAATCGCGGAAGTTCCAGAAGCTCCACAAGTGCCAGCAGCTGCAGAAATTGCAGAAAT
>JARJDZ010005216.1:0-17408 GCA_030264555.1 Aleochara sp. GC000083 | reverse complement strand
TATAAATGTTATTCATTGTTAGTTATTAGTGAATTAATTCTGTAAAAATTATGCGATACCCCACGTGTTATAGTTCATTTTAAAGAGAAAAAAGAATCCTTCTTAATGGCGTAAAATTAACTTTATGTTATAACTCGAAAAATAAACGATTAAAAAATATTTTAACTTCACCATCATAATCTACATAAAAAAGTGCCCCAATAATGTAAAACTTAAAAAAAATGGCAAAAATCGAACTTTTGTTTATAGCGGAAAAACAAAAAACGATAGACAATTTTTGAAAACGGCAATGAATTAATCTCAGAAAAAGACATCGCGAAAACCTACTTAGTTTTTTCGTACATGTTACCGTTTCGCAGATTCCCTATTAAAACATCGAAATTAGTCCACCCTGTACAATCATAAATATTTACCTGTTTTTTTGTTTTAATTGTGTATCATTTTGTTTATTTACGTTGCTAAATCATGTGGTCTTTTTGAACATTTTTTTTTTTAAGTCAATTATACTGCATATCACCCCGAGGGCATTCGCAGTTCACAACCAATTTCTGATCTCAAATCCGGACATATTACACACATTCATGGCTAGCCATTTTGACTAGAGCAGGATTCGAACCCGCGACCGGGTGACCAGGCGAACTAGGACCAGAACGCTCTAGACATTGGGCCACCGCGGCCCCTGGTCTTTTTGAACAATCAAGTGGGCGAAATTGATGTATTGATGAAATCCTGCCGTTTTTCATATTATTTTTATGTAATAAAATCTTATACATATCCATATGATATCCATTATCCTTCGTGATATTTTATAAAAAAATTGAATGAGGTAATAAATAACAAAATGAAACAAAATATTTCATTCTATAACCCAATCGGAAACTTCACTTGTTAGATTTTACGGATTCGTAAATATTTATTATTTTTTCGGGGATGGGTCGTGCTGAAATACTTCCGGTTTGAGTGCATATTTCCGCATATTGAGAGATTTATCTGCCAAGTTATAAATATATGTGCGCACTCGGATTTTCCTGCTTTAAATGTCCCCAACTAAACTTTCAAATTCATCCGCTTTATTTCATCGACACAATGTATTATGTTAAATTTTGAACATAATTGCAAAATAAATGATTTTGATTTATTTACTTGCAGAAAGTTTCGATTTATATGATGGTGTGGAAAGAAAAATATATATTCTTATATTCGGGAAATATGAGATGTCTTTAGGAAAATACCAAATTAAAAAAATGAAATGTAACAGATGTAAGATAAGAGGGACGTGTCATCGATATTCGGTGCTTTCATAATTGTGAATGTCACTCTCATTTTCCACGGTTTCCGCCTCGTTTTCCATTCGTTTTTTTACATTTGCAATTTCTTTTTCTTCCACATTTCTGAGTAATCATCTCACGTTTCCTTCTTTCGTATCTTTAGTCTTAAATATCGATTGTTTCTTTCAACACGGAAACGTAATCCTTTATCGGCTTTTCTTCTTTGTCAACTCACATTACCAACATTTCGTCCTCGTCATTTATTCAACTTAAATGAATTCTAAAATTCTAAATTCGTCCTCTCAAATGGCTGAAATTTAAAATCAATTGTGGTTTTTATTTGATGCCCTCACAATAAATAAGCAAAATACAAATCAATAATGCCGATCTTTTTGGTGGACAGATTGGCCGCATTGCATTGGCGAACGGTCGATTCTTTCCGCTGCGAGTGCTAATAGTTTTTCATTAGTTGCGATACGCGAATGTGTCGATATGGGGCACAAACCGCGAACCGGATATCTGGTGGACATGTTGCACCAACATAAATATCAACATTGTATGTCGATATCGAATTGCGCCGTTTGCACGTGTATGATGACATCTGTTGATGTGATTGGCTGATACGATGGTCCTGTAATTAATGATAACGTTTGGTGATTTTGCGTACGTATGTTATTTCCAACTTTTCAGGTTTTTAGTCCTTTTTGAGGGTTAATTCTAAAACAGGACTTAAACTTAAAAAAGTTTAGAACCTCCTTTGAATATATTATGATTTTCATCATCCATTATGCATCTATTTGAATTATAGAGTTTTCAAAATAGTAAACCCTTGCTCCCGAAGGATAATAACACCTGTATTAGAGCTGCACTTTTAATTATAATTTCGGGGCAAATGATGAAGCCATAGACTCTCAAATACCCAGTGAATGCATATTCAAATTTAATTTCATTTTCTTCTCGAACGCTTGGGAGTTATCCGATCCTTTAGACCCTTTCGATCTGGCTTGCATCCTAGCGAGCGTGGAGTTAATCCTTAATTAATATGGGTTTATAGTTAATTTCTAACTAAAAGCCCGATGACTAAATGATCGAAATTCGAAACGTTGTATGGTCCTGTTAGCTAAACGCCGATGATTCCGTATGCAGGATATAAAGGGATAGCGTGTCCTGGCCCGTTGGTGGTTGCTTTTAAGTATGTCCTTGTCTTCAGCTAGTGTTATACTTGCTGCCACAGGATTGCCTTATCCTGTGGAGTCCTCATACGTGCCATACGAGTCGTATGTAAAATTTTATCTGAAGATTTCAGCGCTTGCAGCTCTAATGCGTTGGGTGGATATGGGCCATCGACCGCTTAACCGGAAATAAAGGAGATGGGAATGCTAGAGTACATTTCCGCTGTGTTGGAGTATATTTGCGGATATTTGACTAAATCCTTGTTATATTAGTTTAGTATCAATGTTATTTGAGGTACATGGTGGAAAATTTAAGGAAAATTTGAATTTTAAAAAGATTACAAAGAAGTATTTACCCTAAATATTAAACTAATATATTAATCAGACTTATCTGTTATCCGTAAAAGTATAGTAGTATACTAATGGGAGGGTATTTTATGAAAATATCGTTTATATTTCACTGCGCAATAATTGAATTGTTATTCCATGGTTACCAGATATCTAAAGTTACTCATTATGCCCTCCAGGGCGTTGATTACTCCCGCGCGGGCGTTATGATTTGATTACTCCCGCGAGGGCGTAATGATTTCTTGATTACGCCCGCGCGGGCGTTATGACTTGCATTCTACGGCCTCCGGGCGTAATCATTAGCGTAACGCCCTTGGTGCATAAATAGCTATTATCTGAATCGTTTTTAGAATTATCCTTTGAAATTTCACCATTAAGCATCGATATTTATGCAAATTAAAATGGTCCTTTTTTGCCTTTGACAGATTATCAAAATTCTTTGTAATTTAATTTCTGTCAATCTGCTTTTTATCAAAGTGAACATCCAAAAACAAAATAGCTACCAAAAAAACATTACAATGAATAGTCCAATAAAAGAGTCAATCTCAACTTCAACTAAATTTACGCCTTTGAATCCGTCATATTTCATACAATGCTTTATCGAACCATGTAAGTGATACTCGATGGATGAAGCATATAAAGTTAATGATACGTTCGTACATGTACAATATACGAATACACATCCAAATTTTGCAATTTCCAACCTTGATGGGTTGAGAGAGAGTGGATACACATTTGCATTCGTTCGATTTCAAAGTTAATTAAACTCGATTCGAGTATTCGCCAGTTTTCCGTTTGTAAAACCCCTTCAGGCCGTTATCATCTAGCGTCCAGTTGCCACATCCGGTTATGTTTCTCTCTGTGTTCGCTTTTTTCGGATTGAGAAATTAAGAGCGCGGATTGGAACGAATGCGAAAAGTCCCGCAATTTAAGCTTGGTGGACGTTCAAAGTTCACATGTTGGCAACCACGTCGACTGACAAATTAATTCGGCCTCTCTTGCATATTTGCTGGTGCAACTTTCCAACTTGGTAAAAGTATGGATTGTGTATGCTGATTTCACTAGTTGCCCTCGTATCCAAGGATTCAACAAAAAATTCCCGGATTGGAAGGTTGGACAACTGTGGTGATTTGCCCGTATTTGCTGCATGACAGTTGACTGCTAAACCCCAATGCGTTCGCTGTATTTTTCGTCTTTTTTTTGTTCGAAAGGATTGGATCTTGTTTGTGCGGATTTAGACATGTCAAAGCTGTTGTCACAACTGCAAATTAAGTGTTATCATTTATTTTGTATTATTTTTCCTTGTTCTAGAAATTTCTAAAATGTTTTGGTAACATGGACCTGCAAAAAATGAGGTTGCAATTAACATGATAAACTTTTATTATGTACCATTTGTTGTGAATGACAGAATTTTTTTTGTAACTTTACCCCTTTTCATTTCGTTTGAGGATAGGTCATTTCTTGGGTCAAATTAATTTTGCAAAAATATAATTTAGTCCGGTGGCCCGACGAAATAGCAAAGATGAAGCAGCAAAGACGAAAGAGCAGTGAGGAAACAGCAGACGGGTGTAAGAGCAGGCCAGAAAATAGCAAGGAACGATACAGCAAGTGGACAAAATAGCAGAAATGATATATCAAATTCGCAACTACGACCAAGTACTATATATTTGTGCAGTTCCGTTCTTTTTAGCCTCCATTCTTAAACAATTGTTTTGGCTACCGCAATTTATGCATTTTAAAACGTTAAAACAAATGTTAAGAAGTTGTGAATACAATGCGCATGTGCGATGGCACCGAGCATCGAGCAANAATTTTAGGGCTATTTTACTCTTGCGTACTCATAGATCTACTCATGTCGATTTGTCAGAAAAAAACACTCGAGCGCTACGCGCTCTCGTGATTTTAATTCTGACAAATCAACATTCGTTCCTACGAGCACGCAGTCGTAAAATAGCCGACAATTTCAAATCACTTATGGTATTTCTGTTGAATATTTCTTCGATATATCATATTGACTACAAAACCGCATGACATATATGTAATTTTTCACTCAATTAATTTTCGAAACTTCCATCAATCTTTGAATCCGTACATTCTAATAATTATTATAGTATAGAATAATAACAATAATTAATCTGGTTTTGGTATTCCTCTTTTTTGTTCCTAAATTATTACCTACCTCAAAATTAAATGAGAAAAACAATTTTTTGTAAAACAAATATTATATTCGGAACAATGGAGTAAACATTCGAAATATTAATTTCTGTCAGTTGTTGCAAAAAATTACTATGTCACAAATATTCTGATTTGGTTTTACACCCTGCGGTAATTCAGAAAATATAGATTGCAATTCAGATTGGTAAATAGTAATTAAGCGAGCAACAAATATAAATCAGATTTGTTAAATGTTATTCAGGTCTCGTTAATTATAATTGAGATTTGGTAAATATAATTGAGAAAACATAAGTTTAATATCAGAATCCTTTAAGGATATTTTACATTCGTTAAACTTAACTGAGAATCGATTTTGTAAATATAATTGAGAAAGTATAAGCTTAATATTATAAATGATTAATCAGATTAGTAAAACGTAATAGAGAATACATCTAATAAAATTCAGAAGAGTTCAAATGCAAATCAGATTAGTGCAAATTTTTGTTAAGTAAAAATTCAGTTTTTTAATAAGTAAATTATGTGTAGATAACATCACGTTATTTATGATGCAGTAATTAACAACTTCAATAAGAAAATCAATTTCCGCGGACTCTGAACTACATGTAATATTTTGTGAATTTTAAATGACAATTTTTGAATTCCTCGTCATTAATTACATAGTTTTATTAACATATACACAGTATTCGGAATTAATAGTGACGTTTTCTTATTTGGATTATATTTTAATATTTGCAGTTTTAAATTCATTTGATTCTTTCTTAATTTCATTTAACAAAGCTGAGTCACATTCCTTCTTTTATGAAATTTAATTTTTTCCATCTGAATTACATTTAAAAAATATGTAACTGTAAAATATGTATAGGGTTAGTCTTTAGAAATAAGGAATACCAAAACTGAAAATTATTTATTGCATCAAATTTTAGAATATCTAGAAATCGATCCACAATATATTTACTTCTTGCCGTTTAAAATATTCATATTTTTTTCTAATTCTTTCAAAATTCTGGATGTAGCAAAATAAGGATGTTTTACGTATATTTCGTTCCTTTTTCGAAGCTTTCATTTGAAGTTTTTTTCACAAACAGTGTAAATTTGCTGTCCTGACAAATTTGTCCCCCTTTTAAATTAAAAGACGTCTTAGCTTAATTATTAATTAATTAAATAAATAATAATTATAAAAATTTTACACCTTATTCCACAATATTGTTTCAACTATCTATTGGTGCTCTAATTAAATGCAGACATTCGTAGACAACATAAAGTGCAAGTTAATTCAAAATTAAATGGAACAAATCACGTTTTCAAATTAATTAAAAATATTTGTACCAAATCACATAGGATATAATCATCTCTGAACATATCCACAAATGCTATTTACTATTTCAGAATCAATGGTGTTATCTGACTAACGATGATAGAAATTTGGATATCATTTGAAATAACTAAATATATCAACTAGAAAATATGAAGAATTGAGTAGAGTTTGTTCAACTTTCAAAACAATATTTTCAGTAAATTTCAGATTCAGATAAATTCTTCAAGGATTTTGAAATTTGCGAAATTCAGGATTTATCGATTCAACCTGTAATGGAAATTGAAAATAAGAAGGAATAGTATTCATTTTTATTTTGTTTTACTTTATTTTGCTTAGTTTTGTATGACGATTTGATTACATGTCTAATAAATTTTTGTAGAATTTTTATACTATCATCAAAACCTTAAACTATATTTTCATTAATTTGTGATTCGATTGAATCCTTAAAGATTTCCCGGTTTGAAAAACCCGCCATTCTTATAAACCTTTTGTTACGGCATAAAATAAACAAGTAATTTTTCCGTTAATTCGGTAGTTAATTAGGTAAAAACATTGCAACCTAACCCAATGGTTAATTATTCGTTTGGCTTGCATTCGGGTGCATGCGTCGCATTTGCGCGACACGTCGATGTTCTTCGCATCCGTGGCTCACAAGCAGAGCGCAAGCAGCCACGATTGACGTCGATTAAGAGTAACAACATGCCCGTCTTTATTTATAGATCATTAACTCTTAGTTATCGACCGTGAGGCGCTCGGTGCGCTTCTTGCGCGCGGAGTGACGCGCTCCTGATTGAGTTTTATATGCGCGTGCACGTTCATATCAGCTAATCGTATGCTGGCGGAATGTCCTCGATGTCTTCTACTCCGCTTAATGTGCGCACTCATGCACTCGAAAGACCTGCGAGTGAACGTCATCGTAAATGTTGACTTCAACTAAAACAACGCTAAGACAATGAAAATATGCACGATGGCGAAAAACTAAACTTCTGCGAAGAGAAACGGAAAAACTCCCAACTGGAGGCTAGCAAGTCGAACGAGACCATTGTAGGGATTACCTTAAATCGAGAACGAAATGCTCGAGGCAATGAAACGGAAAGAAAACTCGCGTAAAAGTTAATTCTTAATTCGCAGCTTGATGACGCGCGCAACGAGCGTGTGGGCCGGATGCGCCTTTCGGTGTGTAGATTTATCTGGCGGGCCGAATGTGATTTTTTATCGCTCATCGTTCACCAAGAGACTTAAGTGTGCTCATCACCCGACGATTGGTTGTAAGCCCGAATGGATGAGCAGGTGATGATTGCACCTCCGAGCGTTCCGAGTGCTCATTTGTTCATTTGCACTTTCATTCGCTCGTCTTGCGTGCTTAAAAGTTGAAAACTTGCATAAAACTTACGAATGGATCAACCAATGACATTAAACTGATGGTACCATTAGTTTTAGTTCTTGAATGGGCTGCACCGGAAATTACCTTCAAACTACACCTTTTTCAGTTGTCATTCACAGGCATCAATTAAATTTCAGAAAAGAAGAAATGTTTAGATTTTCAAATGAAATTGAAAAATTTACAAATTTCAACTGTTTGAATTATAATCCAGAAAATGTGAATTTTTATTCAAAATACCATAAATGTAATTCAGATTCATGAAATATAATTCAAAATTGTCATTTGAAATTCAGAAAACATTATATGGAATTCAGATTTCCTTGAAGTTTATTTAAGTTGCATTTAGAAACTGAAGGATAATTACTGCATCAATAACGTCAATTTTCTTATGTTATTTATATATAATTAACCTAACAAAAAAGTATTTTTTTATTTAAATGTGGCACTAATCTGATTTGCCTTTGATTTGCCTTTGAATTCGTCTGTATTTTATTTGATGAACTCTGAAATATATTTCAACTCATGCTTTTTCTATTATATTTACCAAATCTGAATTAACGCAAACTGAATTACATATATAATTCTGAATTCAATGGCTGCATATTTAATTACAATGTACAAATTTGAATTGAGTTTTATATTTTCCTGCTGGGATAAGTGTGTTTTACAAAACTTAATTTGATACCAAAGAAAACTATTAGTTATCACTTAGTTTTTGGATAGTTTTGGATAGTCGTAAATCCATTATTTTTGCAATTGATCTTTTTATAGGGGTTACACTTGATGGTTTTCGAACGAAGAGATTTCGTACTAAAAATAAAATTATCACAATTTTGTAATCAGTTGTTACTTATGTTTCAGCGTAGATCAATGGTGCTCTCTCAAAACGAAAAAATACGTTATAGTTTAGTTACAATTCCATAAAGGTCAAAAGTCTAGCCAGGTGGTTGAAAATTTGAAAAATTTTTAAGGTCCTAATTTTGTGTAATTTTGGTTTCGTACATTTCGGTTCGGTAAATAACATGTTATACTATTAGACTAGAATAATTGTCGAGAATATTGATCATAAGCTTTATCGGGTCAGAGAATCATGTGATCACAGTTATTATTATCCAAGAGCTAAAGATTGACCAAAAAACAGATTACAATCATTTGATAAAACTGGATACCAACAGAAACTTGACCAAGATATAACACAAAAACCTTATGAACTGAATTTGCATTTTCAAATTGCAGCCCTATTGTTACCAAATTGACCTATATTTGAAGTGATTGGTAACTGGTAATTAAAAGTGGATCACAAATGTCAAATTCAAAAGAAAACGGTGGTGGTCAAAGAGCAGTGAGCAGTCAAAAATTGTGGTCAAACTAGGATTGAGTTTCCAGAAAGGATATCTAATCTGCGCTAATCTAAGCTGCATTTTTATAACAAAACTCAATAGTTAAACCATCTGAAAAAACAATCGTCCACAATGGGCCAGATTTAACAAGTAGGAGAGGAATTGTATATCATCAACCAACATCATTAATAGTATCTCTCCAGAAGCTTCAGAAGCTCCAGAATGGTTTTTGATATCCAAATTATAGGTCAAACTTAGCACCAATCTATTAACATCTTTTCTGGTCCATGGCGTAAGATTTTTTAAAATTACAATATATTAACAAGCATAATGGCGCATATCTTATCAAAATCATATAATTCTAACTACGTTATTTTAAGTATTTAATTTCAATACAAAAATAAAGGATTACTGTATCCTACCATCTACTACTATGATCTTCATAAAGAATACACTTTGATTTTGCTAACGTCATAACCCGTACCAGTCATCCCAAAAATGCTATTGTTAACGTGAACGAGTAACGACAACGATTTTTCATCGTGAGAAGAATCTAACGGTCCCACAAACGATGACGATCAAATTGGTTAACGCCTGAGTGACGATTTTACTCAATGGAAATTTCAACACGAGTCAATTAGCTGCATTCATGCAATCATTGTCTAATCAATGACTATAGATGCCAATATCATTTCATATCAATTCAATTGTTCAATGTCTTACTATTAGTTTATGAATTACGAATCTCATCGAGACAATGGCTCATTGTTTCATCGCGCAGCAATTGCTAACAATTATGTTGTAATTTTATCCGCGCACAATCGACTCTCGTCGCATTTTCGCCCGATTCATTCATATCATTCATTGCGTATTTTAATGTAGCAAGTACACGATGATGACGATCATACAATGCGAAGACAATGCATCGAAGAAGCGACCGACGTTCAACAAAAACGGTCGATGAAAATAGCAAATATGTGACGATGACCTCGACAACTCGTGTTCAATGCAGATGTACCTACATTGTCTTCATCTCAAAGTGTTCGACTCATGCGCATCTGAAGCATTTGTTCAAATTTTTGTTTTGTTTTATGATTGTGCATTGAATACTCAAAGGGTTTTATACAAACGCGAGTATTTAATGAATAGGAACGATTATGAAAAACAATGCTGCTGCTCTCATCTTCAATGCATTCCCATTGAAACATATTCCTTATGTCTTCGCTCATCGTTTGTTCTTGCTGTATGGTGAATAAGATTTTTAATTTTTATCGATACAATGTAAAGTCTCCAATCTGTAATGTATGCTATTGAATATGAGAAAGGACAATATGCATTCATTGCATTTTTTTGTTTTAAATAATTCCATTGTGGAGATTTATACATATATGTAATTTTCTTACATTCCTTTCTTAGATCATCAAGAAATAATAAAATTAATATATAAATGTCTGCCCTTTTCCAGTTATAATTAAGAAATAATTAAATCTCAAAACATAAGAAATGTAATCCAGATTTGTTAGGAAGAAATGAACTTCAAATTTGTGAACTGTAATCAGAAAATGTAACTTTCAACAGTTGTCATTTGAAATTCAGAAATCATTACAAATTCCATTGAAGTTTATAAAGTCGTAATTATCAACTGAGCAATAAATTAATAATGTCAATTTTCCGATATTATGTACCTACAATTTATCTGTCAAAAACTGAATTATTGTTTAACAAAAATGCCACTAATCTCAATTATATTCGAATAATAAAAGAAAAGTTAATTATTTCTGTTATTGAATTACAATATTTACAATTATTGCAAAATGAATTGCATATAATAAATCAGAATTACATTTGCATTACAAATTGAATTTTCTTCTTACTGTATTACTATTGAAAAATTATGTTTTAAAAAATATAAAAGTAATTATTTTATCTGTTACCACATATCATATTTTATCTAATCACAAATTAGCCAAACATAATACAGTAATAGCAATTACAAGTGGCAATTAATGAAGCATATTGGAGTGTCCTTTAATAGTGCATGCTTCCGGTTTCCGAAGTTCGCTCGTTCGCCATTAAAGTGTCCACGATTCGCCCATATTGAAATGTCCGAGTCCAGTCTGGCTGGAAAATGGACACGTTTAGTAATGCAAGCTATCATTATTCCGGAGTTGACAAGACTGCCCCCAACTTTGCACGAGACTATGAAAATGAGAATACGACTTGAGAGCTGTTATGCTCTAATTGTAAGTATATAGCCAACAAGTGCATGTAAACGTGGATGTATCATGTGCAAGTGCACACTTAACAATGTGCAAGTGCCGTGTGAAATGCCGACGTGTGGATGCATTGTAAAATTGAACATTTCGTTGGAAACTGCCGAAATTACGAAGTGGAGCGAATGAGGCGGAATTCGCAATTAACAAGTAATATTACGGTAGCGTATTAATTCAATAATTTTACGTTATGTTTCGCCGCGCTTCATCAGCTCGTTAATATTTCCTTATGGAGCCAATTTGCAAATGGATGTATTGTTAATGCGGGTTTAGACGAATTTGATAATTTTTAGATACATTTTCGGGAGATAAATTTGAAGTTTCGACATAAAATTTTAAGTGATTGTATAAAAACTTGACCAGTTTTAGAATTTGCATTCAAACAAAATATTTTCGAACTAGTAGATACATTATACATAACTATGCAATGTAAATTTCCCGGATTAATAATGGCATTTTGAATACATGTGATTTAATAGAAAAAAGTTAATAATAAGTATAATAATAATAATAAATAAAATAATATACTAAAAGAAGCAAGAAAATCAATAATAGGTACCAGCACTTCTGGCCAAATATATCAAATATCATAAGTAAATCAACAAAATTTTAGTAGCCACCACTTTATTTTGGGAGTTGTCACTCATTATAATCAAAAGTAAAATAAAAGGTACTTATTACACCCACTTTCAGAATAAGGTAATTATTTAATAACTAGTAGTAATGCATATAATACGGACTAGATCAGTAAAATATATTGAAATTTCAATGGTTAAAGCAAGAGAATTAATTATAAAACATCATACTACCATGTTTGATGTAATTCTCGTGCCTTGTAAGTTTCAGAAATTTAAAATTGTAAATAAATTGTATCCAAATATGTATATTTAGAGAAAGTTCAGTAAAATGATCCTGAAAACTGAGAACGCTTATCTTAAACGTCAATTTCCATCAGCGCTTAATTATTATACATATATTATATTAAATTATGTCTAAGATGTAGAAAAAATATTAGTATTAAAATTGAATTAATTAATTAAATATGCATAATGAAGCTGATGTAAATATTAGCGAAAATATTTTTGAATACAAATGTGACTGATACAGAAAACTAAAAACTATGGAACATCAAGATTTTCTGAAACAATATTAACAAAATTATCTTTCAACCCAATACATATAAAAATAATGGTGTAACAAATTGTTTGAAACTAAAATAGCTATCTTTTCTTTGCAAACCATAAATAAGAAATTACAAAAAATAGAAATGATAACAAATTTAAACAAAATGAAAATAAGGAAATTTAAATATTTTGAACGATGAAGTAGAACCTCCTACAAATGCAATATTTGAATACATCATTACAAAATATTTGAAAAGCAGGGCTTTGCTTAACAATAACATGCGAAATTTTCTTCATTCCATCAACGAGAATGAAACCAAATAACCGAATCAAGTTTTTAAGTATCAACAGTAGAAAAAATATTTTGGATCAAAATTTCTGAAACAATAACATCCAAATATGTACTTTATTTTAATACTCATTTCATACAACTTTTCATTGTCCTTTTTCAATTTAAATTTAAAAACACAATTACATGTTCTGTAAATATTCAAACCAGATAAATACAACGAAATGAGTATTACAAAAAATAGAGATAATTGCAAAATTAATAAACAAATCTAACATTAATGAATATAAACAAAAATGGAAACAATAATGGACTGAAAGTGATATAAGTCAAATTTTTATTTTATCGAGGCATTTTCGAGTTTTCAATTTTAAAAATTTAAAAAAATATTTTTGTTTTATTAAATATGATTTTTCCAAAGTAATGTTGTGTCAACAAACAAGTATTTATTATGATTATATTAGGATTTGATGCGAAATAATAGATAAACACAAATTCTAAAATTATTGACCACTATCAAAATAAAGGGTTGATATGTATACATATACAATTTAGAAAAATATAAGAATGAATAATTATAAAATTTGTAACACAATGTAAATTGGGCTAACAGGTCCATAATTAAAACGCAAAATAAAGAACAAACGTCATACTTGTAAATCATATACGGGAGGACATTTAATAAATAATTACGAATTGATGCAAATGTCATTAAAAATAAAAGCACAGTACATGGTCATTATGTGTAAGCTTATAATTTTGCATTTATCACACTTATACTATAATCTACTATTCTAGGATAACGTGGAAATTAAAAAATGTAGATCTGAACATGAAATAAGAACGTAATTGACAGGTACCCATTGTCATGACCATGTTTGAGTATGCGTAATTAGTGCACCCAGTCTTGTCATTTTATTTTCAAGTAAAATAACAAATAACAGGTATGCTTTACAGTTCGTTCTTCAAAAGACAAGTCCTTTACTTTACCATTTTACTACGCTCCTTAATTTCAAAGTAATTTACGCAAAATTGCATGCAACTTTCTATATACTAATATTTGCAGCAATGTTTAGTGAAGTTGATGGAAACTTGGAAACTCTTCGAAACGATCACACTTCGGGGAGCAGCTGTACACAGCCCGAGGAGCATCAGACGAGGAACAAAAACACGGCAAGTAAACGAACATTTTTATTATCCGCCGCCGAGTCATAATGTATTCCAGGGCGTCGTCATTAAACTCGTAACGTGGATAGATAAATGTTTAATAAACTGTTTGCGCCGTTCGTCTAGCCAAGAAGTTACTCCACGCAAGCCAATGGATTACTTTCCGTGCGCGAGGCTGCTCTTCTTCTTCTTCGTCTTCTCGTCTCATCCCGACCCACCGACAGGACGCTCCTCTTCCTTCCTTCAGGGCAGCATCCGCATCCGACGTGTGCATCTCCACATCCACCTACATCACCGCGCACGCTTTATTTACGTTTCGCGGTTGCTAATGCGCTCCCATTCGCAGGTACGAACATGCACTCGTGTGCACTTGCAAATGAAGGCTCGGCTGGAAGGAACAACGCAAATGTTGCATTAACATGGATACCACTTGCTACTAATTGATAACTTACACGCGGTTAGATGATTATTCCCGACGTTGTTTTTAAATGCATCCCTCCTCCCCCTCCCAAGCCGCTAGTCGTCTAGTCTAGGTAGTTTATTGTTGGTTCTTCCTCATTCCTCGGAGCGGACGTGTCGAGTGCCACTGTGCACAAAACGAATAATGAGCAAAACGTTAATGAATAAACTAACAAATGTCCGCCTCAACGAGTCAATACGGAATGCTTTACTTTGCATTGCAATGCTGCTTCCTCGCTCGCTGCGAGCAGAACAATGGTGCAGTATTATTAATGACAAGCGTCTGGTAAGAGGATTCGAGCGTGGATTGTTCCAAAGGATTCGTGTCTTAATTATACAAGCAGTTGACAATTGGAAAGGTGGAGGCGGACTAAAACAGTAATTATTCCTGACGGCTGATTCGTGTCGGTGAATCTCATTTCAGGACTGATTTTTATTTTACAGCATTCTCTTATATGTATGTATAAATGTCGACAGTTTCTTTATTAAATTTTCAATATTCTTTTGACTGGTGGAAAATTCTTTCATAATATAGAATTCCACACCTTTTTTTATTTTGGCTCGATGTATACGTAAGTTCTGTTTTTATTAATTACTTATTTTGTTCTTGAATGAGCAATCTCATTATTTCGTAACAATCATTTTATATTAATATACTTATTCATTAGTAATGTCCTGTCTTATCCCATTACCA
This sequence comes from Aleochara sp. GC000083, assembly GCA_030264555.1. Lineage (NCBI taxonomy): Eukaryota > Metazoa > Arthropoda > Insecta > Coleoptera > Staphylinidae > Aleochara > Aleochara sp. GC000083. The sequence continues at coordinate 2,400 of JARJDZ010005216.1, read as the reverse complement.
TTATGCACTTCTATACCATAAAAAATGTCTTATGGTGAAAGAAAAAAGAAAAAAGAAAAATTCTTGATGACCTATTCTGACACATCCAGCTTGCTTTCCAGATTTTGCCAAGATAGACTCCTTCCCTTTGTTTTCATATATCCAAAAGAAGGTTTTTTTAAACTTTTATTATTGAAGAAAAGTGAATTTCAGCAGTTCAAGTAAGAAGCTCTCTCAAAATTTTAACTGTATTACATTTTTATATGCATGAAATAGTGGTTTTAAAATGTTATTTATATTTTTTTGTCCATTAACCAAATGATTAGCTTACCATTGTGATCCCTACAAATTTTAACAGTATTAAATTCGATTCCAACATGTTATTTATAATTTCGTGTCCATTAGTTTTCGATTTTCCATAGAAAAAAAGAAGTTTTCAGTCTTACTTGTCAAAAACTTTTGCCATTCAAGACGAATCACATTATTTAAGGTCAAAACTGATACACTGCCAAAAATGCGATAATATTATATATAATTATGGCAAGTTGATTTTCTGTCATTGAAAATAATTTCCCGAAATTATAAGATTTGTTAAATATAATCGAGGATTCTCCATTTAGCATTTTATCAGAAAATATGCCCTAAGAATAACAAGTGTGAAAATCTTTGTTTTTTGAGATCCAGGCATTTTGATTTTTATAATATTGGGGTTTTATGTTAACCCAAATGTTAAACCAAATTAATTATCAGTTCCAAATCAGAAAAAAAAAATCTGAGTGATCTACTAAACCTTTTTGAATTGAAGATCAAATAATACCAATTGAATATTAGATTATGGACATGTATGTACCTATTTAAGATAATATCATTTGAAGTTCACATTTGTTAATTGTATTTTATTTCAGATTTCAGATAAAGCCTAAGGATTTAACTACAATATGTAGTTCAGATATTACCTATTATATTTTTAATTATCGATATGTACCTATTATAAAATCTTCTCTTTATACTTCAGATTGGTAAATGGTGTTTCAGAAAATCCACAACGTATTTGCGATTGGTAAAATATATTTCGAAATATACAATCTAAATTTCAGGTTAATCATAAGTATGTCAGAACATGCAATATGAATTTAGGCACACAACATTTGGAAATCAGAATGAAATGCCAAAAATAAAACATGACAAGATTTGTTTACGTCGAGCTTGCTTCCGATATTATAAATATAAGTTAATTGATAATCTGACCTAAAAAATTCATTAATTATCTGAATGATAATTTATCATTCCTGAAAATTAGTTTTTCATCCTGAAATCCATTGTAATTTTTATTATTTAATATTAGTTATGTTTCTGTAGTATAATTTGTACTTTCTGAAATTCATTTTCCATATCTGATACGCAATTTGTATATTCTGATTTTAGTGTATTAATTTCTAAACTGCACATGAAATTGGTTTTACTACACCTAACAAAAAATTATTTTACTCCTGATTAAAATCAATAAAGTCAAATACTAATTTGCTGTTTACTTAGGTAATTTATTAGGTTTTACAGTTTCTCAAATATTTACATGAGAGACAAATCAATAAATTTGGATTTAAAATTTGGCACGTCGTATCAGAAATTGTCTTAAAAATGTTGAACAGTTAGCTCTTTGAAATACTGTACTTTTACACGTTTGATAATAAAACTTTCTCTTAAAATATTTTGCAATTCATTTGAAAAATGATATTGCAAAATTCTGAAATGTTTATATTAGATCTTCCGTTCATTTTTAAATTTGCATGCCTCAGCATCGTTCTTTACAAAAACACTGAAACAAAATTAATAAAAATAAAAATATAAGCCCATCTTTTATTTTTATACAAAAATTAGCTTAGAATATAAAATTTCAATAATTTTGATATTCAAATTACTGGCTTCATCATGGTATGCACATCCGTCCCACGAAAACTCAGGCACTAGAAATTGTTTTATTTTCTTGACGTAGATACAATGTGACGGTATAAAATAAAACAGAATAGCGCCCGAGGGTAAAATGCATTAAAATCGTCGTCTGCGCACCGGCTGTGTGCGCTTTTGTGTTTTCATTAATGCAAAATGCTCATCATTTTCGTTTCTTCGTCGGAGCTTCGCCGACTGAACAGAACGATTGCGGCGATGCTTTCATTCCGTTTTGCTTGCTTTGGGTTCAATGTCGAAACGAAAGACCGTAATTTTCAATAATACCTGCATTTTATAGATTGCCTGTTAGATATAGTGATGCCATCCGCTGATGGACACAAACCGTTCCAAGGAAGACACATTTTCGATGCTTTTATGATTTTATCACGAAATCATAGATTGCTGCCATCACGTCGAAATGTTTAGGCAAATTATAGACTGCTCATCGATGTGGATTGGAAATTATGGGCATTT
>JARJDZ010005215.1:0-17273 GCA_030264555.1 Aleochara sp. GC000083 | reverse complement strand
TTAAAAATTGCAGCGAAATGTCTAACGCTGTCTCAAGTTTCTTGAATGTACAATGGCGACTCCAACCATACACGGAGATTCTGCTAAAATAAAAATAATAAGACATGTGTTCACATATTGAATGTACAAGATTAAACTGTTTACGAAATACCTTTAAAATTGAAGCGAAATGTCTAGCGGTGCCCCAAGTTCCTCGAATGTACAATGGCGACTCCAACCATACAAGGAGATTCTGCAAAAATAAAAATAATAAGACATGTGTTCACATATTGAATGTACAAGATTAAACTGTTTACGAAATACCTTAAAAATTGCAGCGAAATGTCTAGCGGTGCCCCAAGTGCCTCGAATGTACAATGGTGACTCCAACCATACATGGAGATTCTGCAAAAATTAAAATAATAAGACATATGTTCACATATTTAATGTACAAGATTAAACGGTTTACAAAATACCTTAATAATTGCAGTGAAACGTCTAACACTGCCCCAAATTCCTCGAATGTACAATGGCGACGCCAGCCATAAACGGATTCTGCAAAAATGAAAACATATTGAATGAACAAGATTAAACTGTTTACAAAATACCTTAATTGCCTTCCAAGACTGCCTAAAGTTTCTCCATCATATTATGATGTTTCTTAACCATAATCTCAGATTCTGCAAAAATAAAAATAATAAGACATGTGTTCAGATAATGCATGTACAAGAATATATTGTTACCAAATACCTTAATAATTGTAGCAAAATGTCCAACAATGCCTAAATTTCCTCCATCATGCAATAGTGTCTCCAGTTGCACTCATAGGTTCTGTAAAAAATAAAAAGATAAGTGTTCACATATTGAATGGACAAGAATAAATTGTTTACAAAATACACACACAGCCTAAGATTACTGGCGACGACGCAGATTCGGCAAAACGAGAAATTAAAATAATAATGTTCACACATTGAAAAAACAAGATTAACTTATTTATAAAATAGCATATTATAAAATAACCAGATGTAATGGTGGTTCTAACCATACCTGCAGATTCTAATAATAAAAATAACAAAACACAAAATACCTTAATAATTCTTTCAAAAGTCTAACATGATCCAAAGTTCCTTCACATGTAATGGAAACTTTAGGGATACCATCACCAGCAACAAACCGTGAAAGGAGGAGATATTTCCATCATCGAATAATATAAATTTTTACATAACCAGAGATATATCTGACATAACCAAGAAAATAAATTCGATACTAGCGCCATTACGAGTCGTGGTAAACAAAGGAAACTCAAACATTTATTCACCTTAGTGTATTGTTGGTTGCCTATAAAGATGCAGCTAGAACTAAAATGTTAAATTTGCCTCTTAAAACTTTGGCTACCTGACACTAGGTGTCGCTAGTTGCACAAACAATATTATTAATTTTTCAAAAAACTAAATATTAATTAAAATTAATTGACTATAATTTAATTTGTTTATAACACACTTGTTTTTATTATGGTTAGTATTCTGTAATTGAAACCATTCAGATATTTGTATCTGATCCTGTAACTGTACCAATATCTGTACCTGATTAGATTGACAATCAGCCAAATCTTTCAATTAAAATATTTGGATATTACAGATTTTGACTTTGCTTTTAATCCCAAAATGTATTATCTACGTGGGCATTAAATATTGCACAAATAAAAATTCTACTTACCATTTGAGTCAAAATCCATCAATTTGGCATTGGCTCCATTGTGCCCATTGCTGTGTGAAGTCCTATAACAAATGTAAAAATAATGTCTGCCAATTGAATATACAATTTACATAGTACCTTAAGAATGTCCAATATTAGACCTGCAGCTGTTAAATTGTTTAGCCGCAAAATTGTTTACATAATGCCACAAGAACCACACACATGAAGCTGAACAATGCTCCCCTCTATCTCATCTATGGCTCCCAAGTTGTTAAGTGACCTTCGCTGTCAAAACACGGTGAATAAGCAGAGATGTTTCTGTTATAAGTACTAAATTCTACAAATTCTCTTTAATATTGCTTGTAGTGAATTATAATTCTATTAAGCAAAATAATTTTTCAATTTCATAAATTTTTGACATTATTTGAAATATTATTGTTCTTGCCGGTTTGTAATGCTGTCAGCGCCACTAACGGCGTCAAGATGCTTCCTGCTTTTGGACTTCTAGGATTATTGATTAGTGCGGATGTTGAGTCTGTTAAGTTATCATAAATCATATGCCAGTCCAATTTCCAAAATAGTTTTGAAAATGAATGCAGCAATTAATATAGGCGTGGAAGATATGACCACCACAATTGTTCGGTACGGTCTGTATCTAGGAGCGGCATTTCAGTTGGTGTGCCTGTTTGCTTGTGTTTATAAAGGTAACAATGGAGCTGAATCAAATAATTGGCTAAGGGTAAATAGATACTCTTTAATCATGTTACATTTCTGTTATACTGCAATATATTTGCAGGGAGAAAGTGAGGATGAAAGTTCAACTCAAAGCACTCCACAAAATACTCCAAGAAGGCCACATCACAGAGCAAGAAAACAGGAGAAGAAAAAGCGCCGATAAATATTATTTTACCATTATCAGTATTTATTAATGCATAAATAAATAAGTATAAGATTTTAATCTTGTAATCTATAAATGTGTTCTTATAACAGCATTTTCATTATATTATTTCAAATATATGCTAGTGCCAGCACTATTTTATAAACAATAATTTATAAAACTATGTATATATATTTACGTATAAGCTTCTTGAAGCAATCCAATATTTCAAATTGTTTATCAAATATGTGGTCAATACTTTGGTGAGCTTAATTATAAATAAAGCAACTATCACCTTAACTTATTAGATGGTAAATTACTTTTAGCATTTGTTAGTGTTGTTAACATTAGACAGATTTTAAAGCGGCCAAACGACTTTGCATTTCTTCCAATTCTTTTTCGTCTTCCTCCTCCTCCTCTTCTTGCGGTGCTGGTGCAGCCGTATCCCCAATTGGAACGTCAGGTGCTTCACCAAGTTTGCCTTCTGTTAATTCATACAACACTTTATCAACTTCTGCTTGCGCCGCCTCCTCCATCTCTTCCTGATCCTCCAATCCTTCAAAAGTTTCATCCAGCATTTCTTCAATAATTCCCGCTTTAGTCATTTCCTTTGACATCTCTTGCATTGTCTTAGCTACCTCTGGAATTCTAATTAATCGCTGCATGGCTTGCATAACTTCCGTCGATTTTTGTAGTGAGCCTGCCACACGTAACGTTGCTAAAAGTATTAAAGAAACAGTTGATTAGTTAGGCAACCCAATATGAGGACAACTCCTAATTTGATCATTTACTTTAATTGGACTCACCCAGTTGATTTTTCATTTGTAGTTGAACAGAATTTAAGTGTGCTTTAGATGTATATATTTTAGTGACTGATTTTCTTGCTCTAATTATTTCCTTGGCTAATATTGTACATGTATCTTTATCTCCTTTTTTGGCTGCCTCCTTCAGTGATCTTTTTACTTTCTCCTCTTCACGTTGAATTGCTATAATACATAATATATGTAATTGTGTTTTCACTTTTAGTTGATTTATTTTATAGACCTCTAATTTGGCGATCAAGCTGGTACCCTTCCTTTCGTATTTTGTGGCACCACTCATTCACCTGAAGTAAACATTATCCTTTTATTACTTTGTAAATTAATGAATAAATGCTCATACCATATCTTTGGGGTTTCTTTCCTGACTTTTTCCAAATAAACCCATTCTGTATAATTTAAGGATGAATCAAAACAAATGATTCAGTATACATGTCACTTATGTCGTAGTTTGTCAAGGTTATCATCACTGCGATGACAGCGCTACCACCGGCCAATAATAATAACACCTACTTGGAAATGTTGGGAATCTTGGGAATCCTAACAAATTCACCAGATTCCTGATCTATTTATCCTTAAAATGTCTGGAAAATTAGAAATTCAATGGGTGCCAAGCTCTGATAAATTTATAACATGTGGTGCTGAACTGAGCTTGTATCAGGTTGAAAATATTGTTGATGGATCTTCCCCAAGTAAGCTTGTGCTTTCCTGCTTTTAACTCGCTAACTCTACATTACTTATTTGCAGCTATAAAGTTATCAGAAACTTCTGGAGCAAATTTGTTAGCTAGCAGTACTCACTCATATTATGTAAAATGCATTGATGTTAATTCTCACCCAAACTCAGAAGTTTTACTGGCTCTTGGACAGTCAAATGGGAAAATATGTATTACAAGTTTTGGCAGTGTTTATGATCAAACACCAAGTGGAAAGGAATTTAGTAAGGAGTTGCATGATTTTATAGTATAGATTTTATTATATTATATTCTTCTACAGGCCCTCGTTTTTCACGTCAATGTAACAGTGTTGCTTGGAATCCAATAGATTATAAATTGGCTGCTGGTTATGATAAACATCGATCTGACCATTGCATACTTCTCTGGGATGTTGTTAAAAGCTATGTGGATGCAAAAGTGTCTGTACCTGACCAGCCATACAATAATAGACCTGTTGGGGAATTTGGGCTTTCTGAATCAGCACACAGTATCAGTTGGTTTCAGAATACAAATAGGCTTCTTGCTGCAGGCATGAACATGAAGAGCATTAAGATAATTGATTTCAGAGGTAAATAAATGAGACATGCAGAATGTTATATGATTTACAATAGAAATTAATTTGCAGACACATCAAAGAATGCAAATTCCACATTTACAAAGGCAGTGTATGGCCTTACAGTAGACCCAAATGATGACCACCATTTGGCATCTTTTGTGGAAGGTCAGATAAGCATTTGGGACACTCGTAATTTTGAGAAACCTATTATGGTCCTTCCTTCTTCTAGACCTTTAATGAAAATTGCTTGGTGCCCAACCAAACATAATTTGTTGGGTGCTCTTCACAAGGAATCTAATGTAATTCACTTGTATGATGTCCAGCACACAATGATTGACAATGATGATGTTTTGGAACCATCTGTCCTAGAGAGAGAAATACGTTTAAAGACAGCACCGAATTTAACGTCTTTTTCATGGCATGATTCAGACGAGTATCGATTATTGACAATATCGTTGACTGGTACAATATTAGACTACACAGTTTTTGATAGAATCACATTGAATTGGGCGCCCAATTCGAATGTTGTGTGGACCTATGGTCGTAAAAAGATCAAAATGTTAAATAAGAGAAATAAGCTCCACACAGATTTGATAGATATTTCAGAGAAGATGAAAGCATTGGCCATAAGAGGATATGGACTTGAGGTATATTTCCAACTATGTAGTAATTATAAATTAACTTCATAATTTATCGTTCCCCAGACTGAGCTCAGTAAGAACGCGCAGTATGTCGACAGTGAGATGTTAATAAACGTATGGAATTGGTTATCGCTTAGCACAAAATTAATAGAGGACGGTGCACTTCGAGGAATAACAAGAAAGCATCCGGGTATTCGTGATATACTGAAATTGGATCCTACCACAAATAAATCGGAGATGCTACCAACAACGATTTTGGACTTGGGCAGCAATTCTTCCTTGCAACCCGTTAAAATTTACAGGTATAAGAGAGCTTTCATATTAAGAGCTTAATTTACAAATTTACATTATTTTAAGGCATGAGGACAGAAATAGGGCATTATTGCTTTGTGGCTGGAACTTTAACAAAGATGCAAAGCAAGGATCAATGTTAGATCAACTTGTGGCTGCAAAATGCCCAACTAGAGCAGCGGCTATTGCTGTTTTCAACTTAAAAATTCGCTTAGCTATCGACATTTTAAATAGTAGCGGTGAAGAATGTGAAAATTTAAATATGGTCGCAATGGCCTTGGCTGGATTTTCTGAGGATAAAAACAGCATGTGGCGGCAATTTTGCTCATCGCCGAAAATTAAACTTCAGGATCCATATTTACGCGCAATGTTTGCGTTTCTGACAGCCGAAAATTATAACTACGACTCAATTTTGGTAGGTAAATAATATACCTCTACTAATTTAGTAAGTTGAGATTGTTATTTTAGAATGAAGATGATATTCTCGTCGAAGACAGAGTTGCATTCGCGTGTACATTTCTCTCTGACCATAAACTCTATGAATATCTGAAAGTACTGAACACCAAACTTATTTATGATGGTAACTTGAACGGTATGTTGCTTACTGGTAGTAGCCTCGATGGCGTTAAACTCTTGCAAAGATACTTGGATATTACTGGCGATATACAGTCTACTGTTTTGATTGCGGTTCATGCATTTAATAGTGATGCTTTGGACGATATCAAAAATTGGATATTAAGTTATAGGAATTTATTGGATTCTTGGCAATTGTGGAATCAACGTGCTCTATTCGACATAATGCTCACCTCCCAGAATCCCAACGATAAACCACCTCAACAAGTACATGTTTCCTGTAACTTTTGTGGTAAAAGCATATCCGCCTATATGCAAGCAAATAGGGGACGCGCACCTTATCCACGAATTGGAGGAACAGCAAATAAATTAAAGGTATAATGCACATTGCATACTGAACATTATAGTCCTAATATAAGAACATAATTTTAGTTATCATCATGTCCAAATTGTCGTAAACCATTGCCCAGATGCGTGATTTGTTTGATGCATATGGGTACAACAACAGGCGTGCCTGATTCTTCAGATATTGATACAAATAAACTTAATGACTTCTCAAGTTGGTTCACATGGTGTCAAACGTGCAGGCACGGTGGACACGCATCCCATATGACACACTGGTTTAAGTACGTTTCTTAACTAAACTATCATTGAATACCAATAATAAAAATGCGATAATGTTGTAGAGAACATGCGGAATGTCCTGTGACCGCATGCACATGCAGATGTTTCACAATTGATACTGTAAGTAACATTGGTAATGCAATTCACACATAGTTTTGATACAATTAGGTATGTATATTTATCCTTTTACACATTTTAACGGTTTAACAGAATTGAGTAGATTCGTAAATAAATACGTATAACGTTAAAAGCATTTCGCATTGTGCAATATTCTGCCCTTTGGTTATCATCCAATAAAATTTATATTTAAATTCTAACTGCAGAGATAATCATTTGCTATACTTCATCTTAATTGTCACGTATATTTCTTGAAATCATCACAGATATAATGCAATCAAAATATTTTAATACATCCTACTTTACTAAATATTCTTTGTCATTATTAAAACTTTTCACCTAATATCGATTTTTGGAATAATTTAGGCCCCTGCATCAATATAGTAAATAAGCAAATATCATAAATACTTTAAACATTCAATACTATCAGAATTGCGCATTCGTTTCTAAACAAAGTGTATAATTCACTATAAAATACAGTTTCGAAGACGATAAATAAACTAAATTGATTTACTTTGTTTCGTTTTATGCGTTGCATTTAGATTTCTTTGGCTAGACCTTCATTGTGCTTGACTTGATAATACAATAAATAATCCTGTGAGCGTTACGTTTCTGACGATATACAAATACGTTTGAATATTTCGTATTGATCAATTACTGAATACGTTAGGGCATCGAACTTGTTTTTCAAATTATTGTCTGTTTGCTTTCCTTGACAAATTTTTGTGGGATAAACGATTTTCAGCATTGATTTTGATGGCAATAATCGATGTCGTCTTTTAAACAATGAAATATGTCCTATAAACATCAACATACTATAGTTATAATTGCAGCACAAATGACTCGCAACTTTTAATATTAGTTGCGTGAATGAAATGAAACCCAATTTCTAACATTAATGACGATTCTACACGTCTTCAATCTTTGGCTTTGAGTATGATTGCCGTTGCTAACATAATTATAATAAATATACGTTGATTTTTGCGAAACATATTAGATGATCGAACATTTCTGTAGTTTCTTGTGCAAAATCTGTAATTTGTTTTTACTTTTGCGCTCCTTTACCTGCGGCTGATTTCGTATAATTCTAACAACCTAGAACATTAATAATATTAGAAATCATCGCCAACAACATCTCGCATTAATCATACTTCGTGAAAAGTTGCATCAATATTGAGCGGTGGATCTTTGGCACTAGTTTCAATGTAAGGAATCCCTAATCTATGGGCCAGCTCTCTTCCTTGTTCCTCAGTAACTTTTCTCAGATGTACTAAATCCACTTTGTTAGCAACTAGTAGCATAGGATAGACATCTCTGTCTTTTACTCTCAAAATTTGGGTGTGAAAATGAGTGATATTCTCATAGCTGTTTTTATCTGTGACTGAATACACCAAGAGAAAACCATCACCTTTCCTCATGTACTGCTCTCTCATAGCACTGAATTCCTCTTGGCCAGCAGTGTCCAGTACTAAAACAGCAGGATGATAAAATATGCAAAATAATAAAGCTTATTGTATCATTTACCATCTAGTATGCACCATTGCCCATCAACATCAACATGCTGCAGGTAACTATCCTCAATGGTTGGATCATAGTCAGTGACAAACAGTTTTTGGAAGAATTGAATTGTTATGGCACTTTTACCAACACCACCATCACCAACGACAACCAATTTTACTACTGGTAAATTTTCACTTGGTGGCTTTGTCATGATTACAAACAGTCCCACTTTGGTCTAAAATTGCCACTTCTATTTCTATTGCAGTAAGCCCATCTATTTCTCTTTTAGTTTAGAACCTGCAATTAAGAGCTTGTAATACTTTGAAGTATAAATATGGATTTTATGAGAATGTAGTTAGGACAATCGAATGCAAGAAGTCATGTACGCGTAAATAACTAATTGCTTACATATTTCGATTGATTGATCCTATTTTAAGAAAGCTCAACGAGGCAAGGTTGACGCCGTTGATATGTACTCACCTGCTTATTGTATTTCTATCGTCTCTATCATTATTTTACCCTTATTGCACTAATGCTGCACTATAATTATGATTATGTGGTTTATGGTCCTAGGTTTGGCTCCTTTTTCGGCAGCTCAAAGCTGATAACGTTGATAAAATATGGATAATACTTGGGAGGAGATGGATGAGTTGCTAGTACACTACTACTTATGTAGTTTACTACATTAGTAGGTAGTACATGAAGTATGTGACCGTAGATTCTGTAAATGGGTTTGCACTTTTATTTAAATAAATTAAATGTTTCAAAGATCATTATTCAGTCAAAATGTCGTTTACCATGAACACACATAAATTGTTATTAATACTTATTGAAAAAATATGGCAATCATTTGTTAAATTATCGCCAAGGATAATCTAAAATCTAAATAGACATGTAAAGAGAAGTACAAAACGTTGTACAATTACCTTTAACATGTGTTTATACATTACATTTGATACATTCATTAGAGCATTCCAGTTAATTAATATGTTAAAAATAGTAAAATTTATTTATTGTAATTTGATTGTAGGCAACCCAAAATACACCCTCAAAAGAAACGCCCTTAATTTAGTTTAAATTTAAATTTGATATGAGCAACTCATTAATGGATTATTAATTATAGGAAACATGACCACGGAAAATCACCTATCTATATGTTATTATTATCATAAAAAGACGTATTTACGTAACAAAATATTTGTAGATTATGTTAATTAGGCGTGAAAATAATGCGTTTCATTAATAGTGGAAACCAAGACTTTAAAACTTATATTGATTGAGTATTTGCTTTTTGGCAAGGACATTGATACCGGCTTCTTAAATATTTCCATATTAGCACGTGCATAAATATCTAGTTGTAGCAGGTTTGGCCAACGTGAAGCTATTAAAAATTTCATTACTGCGTTTGAATCTTGCCCGCTGACTTATGGACAAACGTGCGGCCGTAAACCAGAAACGTTCGTTTTAATTAAACGTTGATTTGAACGCACATCGTTGCTCGGCTTTTTATCTAGCTAGTACACTACCTGGATGCGAGTAATCAGACGCGCAGAACGAAACTCGTCATCGAAGCTGAACAACGCGCGCACCTGAGATATAAAATAGCACGCTTTGAAATAGAGGCGATATAATTTGTTGGGCCGACAGATTTGTTTTTGGTGCGTTCGTCAAATATGGAAACGGTTTAGTAATCGTGAAGCGGCGCTTGGAAACCGACGAAACTCCGTTTGAACTTCATTCGAACGCAAACGTTTTCGTCGCCGGTCGACTCTTCAAAAACGCGAAATACGAATTTATCGCTTGAAAACGTGCTACACTTCACGTGCATGCGAACACCAGAAATTCGCTACATTAATGAAAGAGCAATTATAAGTGAGTCACCATTGATGATTGCTGGATGAGTTTTTTCCCAAATCCACGTTCCGCTCGGCCGGCAGAATATCATTTGCACAATATTTAGAAATCCGGAAAAACTCAATCCATCGACGAACGCAATTGAACGTTGCAGATAAATGTGCTGTGTGCTCGCATATTCCTTCAGAGCTGCATGGTGCGCAAAATAGTGCATAAAAAACTAAGTTTCTAAATCTACCTCGAAGGAATATTTCAATTGGATTCAAATTGGTAAGTGAAAAGTTGTGTTCGGCACAAAATCTTAGATGTAATTATGATACTTGGTCTGACTTTTGGTGTTTGCTTCACAACTCCGGGTTAGTAACAATGAGCAAAAGGCATTGGCCTTCAAAAATTGTTGAATGCTGCTGTTTGGAGTTTGCCTCAGCTTTGTGCAAACAGTTATATGAACGTGCATAAAAAAGATTCCCGGTGAAATAGAATTTAATTGCGGCATCGATACTCTAACATTAATCGATCTTAATCAAATTCACCTGATGCAAATCAAGTCACTTTTATTTATCGATAATCTGCGGTGAGTATTTTTGCTCTTTCAGTAATGATATGCGAAACGTTATGTTGTTATTGCAAAGACGCGCGTCAGGATACATTGTAAAGATATTTATAAAAAAGTAATGCGTTCTCAAGCATACTATAGTTGTCCGTTGTGAGCGATTTGTTTATAAAACATCACAATGCTACGCACTTCAAAGTAAATAAATGCTAAAATAACATTATGGAAATTTTTGTAGGAGGATACTTAGTTGGAAAACCCAACGAGTGATGCAAACGAGTACGATGTATAATCACATGAAGGTAATGCAGACGCTGGAGCGTTATCCTTATCATTATTCACTCTTTGAGCGCTGCACGATAATAACAATTATCAGTTACGTACGCACATACTGGCAGTGTTTAATTATGAACGCAGAGGAGATTGTTTGCAGTGCCATTAGATATATTCTCATATGAGTATAGTTGCAATAGTTATTAAGAGCATGTAAAAAAAGATATAAAAAATGCGATGTGTGCTCTTAATATTTAGTACAAGAAGCTTTGATAATATTATTTAACTTTACTCCAAGACAAATCACAAAATTTGATTCCTACCTTGGGAATATTACAATAAAAAATAAAACAAGTTTTTAAATGATTAAAAACGTGAATCACTTCATTAGGAATCATCGTTTAACTTTAAACAAATTTACAGAGATCAAACAAGTGTCAATCTTAATTAGATATTAATCAAATTCTGCCGTCAAGGAAATTTTATTACATTTTTAAATATACTACTAATGAAAGGTGATTATAACAAATAATGCTAAATCACCAACTGCTTTTTATAAATTCTAAATTTTATTATGAGATTTAAAGTCTTTTAACGACCTGTTAAACTAAAATTATATCTGGTAATATGATATTTATGGGATAAACTATCTGTTATAAATAAAAACAAGTATTGGCTTGGCTTCTTAATAAAATTTCAAGGGCAACCTGTCGAATATTAACAAACTAATCTATTTCACATTAATAGTGCTAATATGATTCAATATTGCGAAATGTTTACAGTATATATACATGTAAAAATTTAACTTAAAATGCGAATAATGCAGTTGCTTCATTTATTTATGCCATTGTTAACATTCTTTTTTATCTCTCTGATAAGGGTTGCTAACTCTTGCTGTGAAAAGCAACGTTTAATTATTTCCTTTCATTACTGTCACCAGAAATATTTCACATATTCGTTAGTCGAATATTTTTTGATGTTAACTAATATCTTTCTGCAAATACACTCGACGTGTTATCATTCAGGATCATTAAAGATAAGCTTGTGAGATTACCTCCCTTGAAACGATTGAATATTGAAACATTTCAGTCATGTATTGACGTCATTTGATGATCATTTCCTGTGAACTTTTTATATAATTGAATGTCATTTCGGTTTGCTAAAAAACGTTTCTGTATTCCGGGTTAGCAACATATATTTTTAAATTTAGATAATCAGATAATATCTTTTTTTGGAAATTTTTTTTATAAATATATCTGAAGAGTTCAGGAAGTCAGCGATCAAAAATTGTATCATTTTATCACTTCTTTTTGTGACAAAAATCAACCTATTTATTTTGTTGTTTTGAGAATTTGTCTGGTTTTAACCGAATTGTTATCAAATAATTAATTATGAAGTTGAATGTTGATTTAGTCTAGCGATAATGTCATAAAAATAGAAATTGTTTTAAATTTTATTACTCAAAATTTAACCGAGAAGAAGAAATTATTTTTTTAATTTATTTCAATTTGGTTATAAAATTAGTGGATTCAAAAGATCTCACACGTAAATTCTCCAAAGTTTTAACATAAAATAAAGTCCAAAACCCAAACAACAAATATTTGGAGTGTGATCAATGGACTGTTTAGTTTAGATTCCAATCTTGAATATCTATAAAAATTTTATCAAGATTGAAAACAATCAATAACCTAATAATTGCCTCATGAATCAATCACAGCAAAATTTCTAAAATTTGCTTACATTCGCGAATTTCTTTTGTTAGACACATTTGAATTTGGATACAACATCTATTGCGAATTATCATTGTCAAATGCCGCACTATTATAAAATTTATACGTGTTGTAAACGTGACTCAATGTAATAAACATAGGAAAACAATTAGTGGGGCGAAATTACCGGTTTAATTGCCTCACTATTCAATTGTAATTGCAGAAGAATGAAACAATAGCGACAACGTAATTTCGATTTACATTGATAAATAAAATATAAAAGCGGTAAAGCTTTTACGTACAGACAATTAACAATAAATAAATATACGCTATTGGAAAGTCAATGGGAAATCATCTCAAATAATGAATGAAGAAATGAATACTAAATATGATAACAATTTCGCCAATTTTTTGTAACTTTGGATAAAGATAAATGATCTACAAGTAGCATTAAAATTTGAAACTTTCCTCTAGGTAAATGTATATGTTTAAAAATTAAGCACAAATTCTAAAATTGTGGAATGTCTTTTAATTCATGGACAAATACATATAGTTGATTAAACGGTGCGTTTACAGAGTATTTAAAATTATTTAGTTCACCAGCTAATGAACGGAAAATTTACATTTTGACTGTGATTTATGATGAAATAGCACCGTACAAATTTACGAATGGAAATATAGGTAGGAAATATAAGGTGTTTTTGGTACAAAAAGTTTTTAACATATTAAAATGTAGCTTCAAAAATTTAATGGAAATTTAAAATTTAAGAAATGAGCTTTAAATTTTCATTTTTTTTTGGTCAAATTCTTGACAAAAATTGGACTTACAATCTAGGGTAAACGAATGCAATCATTGTCATATGATTTTTAATGGAAATTACGTGTAACGCATGCCACTTTGTAATCCGACCACTTTGCTTAATCTTAATTAGTTACTTTATTGATAGATCATTGTCATTGCGCATGTTTTCATATCTCGGCACCTTCATCTATTTATAGTGCCAATCATTGATGTTATTCGGGATGTACATAAACCGAGCGAAATTCAAACAAATCAACACACGATCGATTGATCAATCCTCAGATATCCAATTGACGTAAATTCAAATTAGGTTTATAATGCAATCGTCATGTATTGCAATTAAAAAAACTAATTATAATCTCACGTTTGCGTTATCGCCGTTTCATTACTGATTGAGCCGAGTGCCTCAAAAGGAACACCTTCACCAACGCTAATTTCATGTTATTTGCACATGTGTAATATTTGGAAGTGAAGGTGTACATTTGTTTGATTATCTATACTCGCTTATCTACACGCCTTCTTCCAAAGTATGGCTTTAAATTAAATTTGTTTTTATTGCAACGCTCGGCAAACAGATAAAGGTTGAAAGCTCTAACTCCTTTAACGAATCGTAGTGTACGTATAGTAATTATTTTCACTTATTGTTTTATCGGTGTTGTAATTTGTTGACTGAATTGTTTGCGTGCGCAAGTTGTGCATCATAAATTTCCCGCTTATTTGCATAGATGATATTATTTTGTTAGCCTAGAAATATCACGGTTTTTTACTCATGAATCGGAAGATGTAATTTGTGCATGTAATTCTACAGATTTATTAGACTTTTCATTATCACTATTCCATACAATAATTTTTGGTCTTGGAAGAATTGTCCCCAAAAATCTTTGATATGAAAAGTGGGAGGAAGAAAGTTTTGAAGTGAGGGACAAATGAGGGACTTGCTTTTATATTTTATACTGCGCTATTTAGTTTTCATTGTGAGAAAACATGTTTTCCACATTGAATGAATTTTCTCACCTCCTGGCATATTTATTTACACAGCACATGAAGGTGTTAACCTTTAATCTTATTTACAAGCTCACACCAAGCAACAATATCACTTGTGAGCATTACCAGGAAAATTCTATTATGGAATCTCTTGTTGCAGATAAAATGGGTGAAGATCTGGTCACGGACGCAGTTCGAGAATACCTGCTCAATTTCACCAAAGCCCAAAGGAAGATCAACATGGAAGGATTCGAATTTCTGGATTCGCAAACCACAACGACCACTCAGATACCAATGTCTGGTAACTATCTCCAACATTTATAAACTTACTTTTCAAACAATGGTCTAATTGGATTTTGAATTTGCAGACTTGTTCCCAGAACGAGACGATTCATGGTCAATCATTTGGTACATAGCAAGTTTCAGTGGTCTGATCGCATTCTTCCTCATCGTATCGTGTTCAGAGTGGTGTTGTCGACTCCACGTGCGAGCACCAAGTCAAACACAAACCCCACGACCAGCTTCAGCCACATCAGCCACAAGCCCGGTGCAATCTTCGAGTATTCAAATCCAAGAAACACCTCCTCCAGGCTACGAATTTTTCGCACCCCCAAGTTACGACAGTTTGGCGAAAGCATGTGGGGCATCTCATTCGGAAAATCCCTCCTTGGAGAAGAGCGAATACGACGTTTATGTTGTACCTGTGCACGCAATAACAATGCTGCAACAAAGTGACACCTCGACGATGAACCACAATCATCATAGTGGTTTGGATGACGAGCCACCGAGTTATACATCGGTGCAATTGAACAAATAATCATTGAGTACAGTTATGACGCTACCGTGAACGATCGAGAACGAACTGTTATTGCTATAAATTGCAGCTGAGCTGAAACACTTTGAAATATCCTAATGAAGTGTCGTGATATAGAAGTTAAGAGAGGACTGTTCGAGTAATTGTACTTATTAGTATTTTTGTTGACATACGTTGGTTGCAATTCCAGCGCGAATCAAGTTACCGGAATGACGAATATTAATTTATTCGCAAATGAGGAACGTAAATTTTCATTTGCTCAATGAAGATTTATCTGTGAAAGACTGGCTTCTTAGATCTTAGTTAGTTTCTTGTAAACGAGTTGTATGTAACGTTTTGAAAATCGATTTTTATATTATAAGTAAATTGTATATTTAAGACCTTACAAATACAAATTCAAACAGTTAAAAGTTTAAAGTATAGTTAGTTGCATACTTTTCATTCTCCTTTTCCTATAAACATTTGTTGGATTCATACATTCGTGTTTGAACAATAAAAATAAAATATACTGTAATTGAGTTGGACAACTCACTTAACGTCGGTCATGATATAAATGGTTATTTAATGAATATATAATTTCAAAATTTATGTCTCAAGGGGGTATATTTATAGAAAATCTTAACAATTGTTTTTAATTGAAGCTTTCATCTTAATTATTAATAATGGAATATTATTGGATGTATAGAATGGAACTAGTTTTAAGTTGATTCTCTGAAAGCAACTTAGTATTATTCATTGAAATATTGTAATATTTATGGTTTTTACTGGACATGCAAAGATGACTTTTAAAAACATTCCTGATTTAAAGTCTGATAAGTATAATAAAATTATATAAAAAGCATGACATATGTGCAGTCTTAAAAATGCAAAATTTTCGCTATTTTTCGCTCCTTTAACTGCGTATAACTTTTAAACGATTCTACCAATTAAACTAAATTTAGTAAAAAATTGTAAGTCTTGATGAGCACTTTCCAAAAATCTATAGGTTAATGCCCTTTTGGTCATTGGGAGAGCAGAAATCGCGTTCGAAGAAAAAAATTGAAAAAAAAGTTTGTAGCGTAAAAAGTGATATGAAATTCTTAAAATCGCTCGAGTTTTCTAAATTTTTTATATCTCCGAAACTACTCGACCGATTTGGATGATTCAAAGGGTTTTTAGCATATTTTGACAAAAAAATAACATTGGTCGTGGTCCCAAATCTGTCCGGAATTCAGAAATAGCCGAACTTAAAAAATGGGGTCCTAAAAACTCAAAATTTTCGCTTTTTTTCGCTCCTTTAACTGCTTATAACTTTTAAACGACTGGACCAATTAAACTAAAGTTAGAACCAAATTGTAGGTCTTGATGAGCACTTTCCAAAAATCTATAGGATAATGACCTTTTGGTCATTGGGAAAACAGAAATTGCGTTCAGAGAAAAAAATACAAAAAAAAGTTTGTAGCGTAAAAAGCGATATAAAATTCTTAAAATCGCTCGAGTTTTCAAAATTTTTCATATCTCCGAAACTATTGGACCGATTTGGATGATTCAAAGGGCATTTTACATATTTTGACGAAAAATTAACATTGGACATGGTCCCGCAACTATCCGGAATTCAGAAGTATCCGAACCTGAAAAATGGGGCCCTAAAACTGCAAAATTTTCGCTTTTTTTCGCTCCTTTAACTTCTTATAACTTTTAAACGACTGGACCAATTAAACTAAAGATAGAACCAAATTGTAGGTCTTGATGAGCTCTTTCCAAAAATCTATAGGTTAATGCCCTTTTGGTCATTGGGAGAGCAGAAATCGCGTTCGAAGAAAAAAATTGAAAAAAAAGTTTGTAGCGATAAAAACGATAGGAAATTCTTAAAATCGCTCGAGTTTTCTAAATTTTTCATATCTCCGAAACTAATGGAC
>JARJDZ010005213.1:0-10998 GCA_030264555.1 Aleochara sp. GC000083 | reverse complement strand
TTTCCATAATTTATATTGCTCCAGTGAAATCCCCGAAATTTTTTGCATTGCAAATTAATTAATAGCGAGGCTGGGTATTTTAATGCATTATTAATTTCGTGTCAAACTCCTACACATTAATTACATGCCATTAATTAATTAAATTACTCTCGGATAATGCAATATTTTACTTATCAAAAATTCCAGGACAATTATCGATTTCGAAGATTCGAGATTCATCGAGGATATTTTTGAACAATCCTCTGAAAATATTATTTTAACACTTACATCTTAAAATACCCAATGTTTTTGTGGACTGAGAGATCATGAGAGGATTCTAAAATAAGAACTAGTGTGAATCGTATCTAGTACTTGTGCATTCGTCGTGCTGCATGTGATTTATGGGAATAAATAAGATCCAGAGGATAGCTGCAACTCCTGTAAGTAATCTCTGCATTCCAGAGNCGTGAAATAAATTTTAATTATTTACCGTTACAATTTCAATAATTTAATATTAATAATATTTATCAATCAGTAATTAAATCGACAAAATTACATTACAATAATAGGAATTGTTTAAATATGTTGAAAATATGAGATTTTTGCTGATGATAATAATAAATACAATAAATGCCAACTTCAACAAAAGCTCAATTAAAATATGAAAGCAATAAATACACGAATCGTCCACATGTGTCATTATTGAACACAAAACAATAGAATATCATAAACAAATAAAACTCAATTTGTTATCAATAATTATTCAATCCAATTACGATTTAATGCATTCATTCATTTCCTCGTCGAATGCAAGCATCAACCTATGTTAAAAATTTACAACAAATTGTAATTAATTAAATTCCGTTCTAATATGATCATTGTTTTCTTTATTTACATATAATTTTTTGCATACAATTACACTGAAAATGTTTATGGCCATTTTACTGGGAGAAAAATTGATGTTAATTTCAAAGAAAAACAAAGAAGTCCTGGATGATTTGGTTCAGGTTCCTGGAGAATAGAGAGGAAGAAGAAGGAGAAATTACTTTAAGCCCCGGTTCTAATTAGAAAACTGATTTGTGTTAATTCCCAAACAGTAAATTACAGATTGTAATCGTCTAAGATGGTGAAATTCAATGTAAATTGGCGTCGCCCACCGAAACTCCTTGTCGCGATCCCATTTATTTTCAGCCGAGAAATCCATACATCCCTTACGAGTTGAAGCAGGAGGAAGTGGGAAGAGTGTCCCCTTCGAAGGATCCTGGAGTTGAAAGAGAAGAAGAGGATGCGTTCGAGAAATTCATGCAAATGTAAATCTTCAATGCGAGTAGTTTTCCAAGCTTGGATCGTTCGCGATATCAATGTTTATAGTTTGATAAGCCGTTGGTGATGACTAAAAAAGGAATGGATTACGAAGGGATAAATGGGAATCTGGGAAAATTGCTGCTAATTTTCCACGGGAAAAAGTCTTTTTCTACACATTATGTCTTCATTTACATGTAAGTTGGGTTTTTCCAAATTGTTGTAATTAAGTTACCAACTAATTAAACCATAGTTGAAGACAATTTCTTGGAAGCCTTACAATTTCTGAAAATCATCATCATGTTCAAAGGAAAAATGATTTTTTAATATGTATGATCTAAAGCAACATAAAAATACAATGTTTTTGACTTTTAGTATAACTTTTCCATTCCAATGAACACCACCCTCGCTCAGAATTGCACTTTTCGGCTCATTAATTTACTTTCACTCTTCTCCCATACGAGTGAATCCCACCCCTCATCCAGACCGTGATATCCAGAGATTTGCACATCACTGCACGAGCATCAGCGATGATAAAATACAATAAAATCCATGCGAAAAATACCCGGCAATGACTGGATGAGGAATCAGTGAACATGTCAAAATGCCTCATGGAATGGGTGCGATTCCCGTTGGAACATTCCGGGAGTGTTGTGATTATGAGCCAATGAAGTGTAATCATCCAATTATTTCATATAAATTAGATTTCAATCAAATTAGTAAAAATGTTCATAGGGAATAATTATTTTGAGTCGCAATGAACATTGGAACAACAAATTTGTTGTAAAATTTCTGATAATTTATAATTATTTACATACCATGTATCCTAGCAAGGGAAATAGTTTATGGTGTTAATTAACGTTGGGAACTAAATTTTAATCAACAAAAAGCCAGATATGTAAATATTTTGCTAATTACCATATTTCAACAATGTTGATAAGCCAAATAATCAAGGATGCATTATGGCACGTGTAAATATAAATAAAACACTAAAAATATGCCTAGTTCACTGATAATTAATTAATTTTCCGTGTGGTTTTTCACAGTTATTGATGACTGCAATACAAGCCAAATATTTTCCATGGAATGTTGATTTAGCAAAAATGATTTATGACTCGTCCAACAACTATCTGGTTTTTCAAAAATAAAACAAAAGTTTACTCCTCAAGATATTTTCATTATACATTAGCATCAATTACTGCAAAAATCTATGAGGAATTACTCTAAAGTGGAAGATAAATGGATCAAAAAGAGAAAATCAAAAATATTTATTGTTGACTCTAAGAGCATTCCACAGAAACATTGTTGCTCTCTTCAAAATTCTTGGGAAGTTGATGGTGACATCGCGACACGACAATTTGCACTCAGATCGCGACAGAATTATAAGAAGCAGATGCTTTTACCACCCACACATCGAGCCATGCACATGGGACCGAAATACAAAATTTGGTCATCACTTTGGACAACAATTACATGTTTACCTCATGCTTGATTCTAATGAGCAGTGAAAAGAATTAATCGCACCGCCAACGTTTCTGGCTGAACACATGGCATCCAAAAACGTTCCAAGCATTTTACTGCAAAGAGGTCCCAAGAAAAGAGGTGCCCAGAAATTTGGAACAATGTGGAACACCTCGTATATGGGATGTTTTTGTATGCAGAGGTCTTTACCTATTAAACGAAAAGTAGGTAGACTGACGAACGAGGTTTTAAATTTGGACTTCCTTCATGAATCTCGGACCGTGAGATGATGCGGCTGGCTTTATGGTATTTTCGTGGATTGCTTTCAATGTGGAACGATGGATGGTATTATGGGAGCCGAATGAACGAACGAGCGCTGTGCGTGGAATTGTGGTTTATGAGTGCACCGGTGCTCGTTATAAGCCGCCCACGCTGCCACCGATTGAATTATGCCCCCGGTTGTAAACAATATTAATACGTATATCTTGTGTCATGCCAAGAGTGCGCAATGCATCGAGGAGAAGAAGAAGCCACTTTTGAAAGTGGTAACATAAATACAATATATGAAATGAAGTCTTTATTTTTGGTTTGGCATTTTGAGGATTCAAATATCATTACAACCTGGTTTTGGCTTGATATGTTAGCAATGCATAGAGTACTTTCAGTTTTCATGCCTTTTATAGACCATAAGCTTCTCTTAGAAATTATTTACGACATTGCTTAGTTTGGTAGCTTTGTACTCTCTCAAATTGGAAAATGCATTGTCTTGTTTCACTACATGTATTTTCCGAACGGTTGTACCAATTGACTTGAAAATTGCTGGGATACTGCTTAGAGAAATGGCCTTTAAAATGAGCTCTAACTTGCTTCAAACGAATATGGAAAACTATAAAAATTTTGCCCTTCTAATTACATAATTTCACTAAAACGATATTTTGGAATTGGAAGATGCATAGTCTTAGTTCCCCGCTTGTATTTTTGAAACGCTTGCACATATAGACTTGAAAATTGTTGGGGAACTACTCAAATAAATGGTCTTTAGAATGAGCCATAACTTGCTTCAAACAAACATCGAGAACTATAAAAATTTTGCCCTGCTAATTACAAAATTTTCTCAAAAAAACGTTTTCATGATTTACAATTGGAAAATGCATAGTCTTGGTACCCCGCATGTATTTTTGAAACGGCTGAACATATAGACTTGAAAATTGATGGAGAACTACTCAGATAAATGCTCTGTAAAATGAGCTATAATATGCCTTAATCAATCATCGGGAAGTATAAAAATTTTGACCAGACAATTGCATACATTCGCTGACAAATTTCAATGTTATCGTTCAATATGCATATATTACAAAGTACTTGGGCGATTTAAACTCCTTACATAGGATATTCTAATTGTCCAGGAAGAATGATGACTAGAAAAAGCCATTTGCAAGATAACAATTCATAAATACAACGAATTCAGCTTTTCAAAACGATTTTTTCATGATTTACAACTGGAGAATGCATGGTCTTGGTTCCTCGCATGTATTTTCGAAACGCTTCTATATTTTGACTTGGAAATTGTTGGGATACTGCTCAGATAAATGATCTTTAAAATGAGCCATAACTTGCTTCAAACAACCATCGAGAAGTATAAACATTTTGCCCTGATAATTACATAATTTTACCAAAATTTTTCAAGGTTACTGGCATATGCTGAATGAAAGTCTTGGTACCCCGCATGTATTTTTGAAACGGTTATAGATATAGACTTGAAAATTGTTGGGCTACTGCTCAGATACATGGTCTTTGAAATGAGCCATAAATTGCTTCAATCAGTCATCGGGAAGTATAAAAATTTTGACCGGACAATTGCATAATTTTGATGACATTCTTCAATGTCAATTGACTATTAGGACGATTTAAACGATTTACATGGGATATTCTGAAAGTCCCTGATGAATGTTAACTGGAAAATGCTATTGCCAGCATAAAAATTCATAAATACAAAGAGTGTGACTGATAATGACGATATTTTCACAATTTGCAATTGTAAAATCATCGTCTCGTTTCATAGGCTCTATTTTCTAAACGGTAGCTCTAAATGCAATGAAAATTGTTATGGAGCTAGTCTATTAAATGATCTTTAAAATGAGCCATGAATTGATTTCCTAGCCCTTTGGAAATTTTGTCCCCAACCCCGGACAATTCGAGCATAATTGATTCATATTTTACATGTAAACCATAGGCATATCCCCCAATTGCCCCTCCATAAAATGCATTGTGTTATAGGCATTGCCACGGTGCACTACGTCATCCTATTTCACCGCATAGATTTTCTAAATTATTGAGTTATTTGAGTGTTATTGCATTGTTAGTAGATTAAAAAATTGTCTTTCAATTAAGTCATAAGCCATAAGCATAATCATCCTATTAGAAGTATTAATTGCATTTCCTTAAATATGAATAATTCAATCGTACATCAATTTGAGGTTATGGTAATTTCTCCAAGTGACTGTCGTCGCCGAATTAACAATTATCTCTGTAAGTATTGAATTATATCAAATAATTTGCATGGCATTTATAAGCGTCCTATTTGAAATGCGTACAACAATATATCCATATGTCTATCAACAAAATCTATTCTACAATTGCCTGGTTTCAAATGCAACATTTCCCTATCTTTTACATGTAAAATGCAAAGTCCCATATCATCGCATACATTTTCGAAACGATTGCATCAATTAATTTCAAACTTGCTGGGCTATTGCTCTGCTAAATGATCTTTCAAATAAGCCATAGCATGATTCAAACGCCCTTCGATAAGTACAATTTTTCTCGCATGACATTTTATGACAAATCCAACAATGTTTCTGTAGGCGCAAGCAATCAATGCAAAATCGAAATTCGAATCGAATCGTTCATTGCTAATAACTCTTTCAATTAATTGCACCAATGAATGGCCAATGCCTCTAAACTCTTCGTAATTGCTTTCTTATAAATTGACTTGCAATACAAGAAATTGTCTTCATATTACTTCCATAGAATTCATTGAATGACTATGCATGAACGTGCTCTTTATTGAATCTATACAATCCCAACTATGGCAGGCTACAATGCCCATAAAATTATAATATTACAACGCATAAAATCCATAGAAAGATCTGAGCAAAGAAACATTTGAATCAGCTGCATTCAATTGCACTGCTATTGAATTGAAATGTAAATGCCATTTACCCATGAGTTGGCTTACAGAATTACATACTCACATGTTATAAGAGCAAATCATACTTGAGCAGTCTGTAAACATGGTAATATCTAAATACATTTACAATTTTTTCAAACAATTGACTTAAATGCTAAACAATAATAACAGCTTGTAAGAGTTCCATATAAGCATTGCTTTCCTAAGCAGTGTACAATCTTATAGTCATTTTTATCTTGTAAAATACAATTTACAAAGCTTATCTAATAATACAAACAATAATCATTGCTAGTAACTTCTATAATTTTCTGTTTTCCACAATAACAACGAGAAATAACTGTAATAATAAGTTTGATTCAATTACTTCATGTTCCAAGCGATTTTACCAATATAATTTAACTTTCTCTTGAGGAGATGGCGGCACCCATTCCATTACATGCAATTGTTGCTCCGTTTAACAGCACATGTTTATTTTGTTCATTTACAACAAGTACGTGCATTCGTTAGTTTCGTTTCAAAACAATTCTATCGCTGAGACTTGTAAAAATAGTTGACAAATCCAATGAATTGGAGGAGTGCATGAATGTGAAATGGCTATTTTAACGTCAACACAAGAGCATAAAGAGCATAAGAGTATTTTACACAGTGAAAACATTCTTAGAAGACAGAAATACGGCTTGACGACATTAGATCATGTGTGTATCGCGTACAGTATGGTTATTTTGAGCGTGTTTGATGTTAAAAATAAGTTCTCTTATAAATTCAACTATTACATGGATTGCATCAGAGTTATTTAATATGTTAGTAGTTTCCAATTCGATTATTTCAATTTTTTCATTGTTAGATCTTTGATGTTATTTTATATACTGTCTTAGTAATATTCATTCGTTTAACTTGAAATTTAACAGTGATTACAATATTTCAAGCCTTTTGCAAGCAAATTTTAACAAGTTCAATTCATATACTTTCTAATCAATAACAAGTTTAATTTGTATATTTTGCTCATTAATTACTGCAATTTCTTGCGCAAATTGACTAGAATGATTTTAAATGGATCTTCAAGACATTTTCTTGTAAGATTTTAGTTGGACGTGTAAATGTCCAAGTGGATTAACTAAATCATGGGCTCTGATGGAGCATCTTAACCCAAATTCCATAATTTCGTCAGCGCAAGATATCTGAATGAACTATTAATAGTCGAAACATAATCTGATGCTTCTTTCCCTCTTCTCTTCATTCCTCGAGCACTTCATGTGAATCCGACAGCATCTCAACAACTTCTTCTTGCTATATTCGTGCTCGTTCCTCGCGTTCTCAATTCGCATATTGAGTTGAATTCCTCGAGGCAATCCGATCCACTTTCCCTGTTTTTTGCGCCTTCATCCTCCTCCGCTCCTCCTCGGCTTCAGCGTGATTCATGCGATTAAACTAAAAATAAAACGAAAATAATAATCCAAGCATATGCATATGAGTGCGCTCGCGATTAAGCGCGTTTAATTATAGCCAAGCTGAGGATGCAATCAAGACATGAGCAAAAGAAGCAGTGCGGAATCTGCGGCATGCACATGCTAAAAATATCGACGAGTGCAAAACCGAAGGGAAGAATGCGCGCAAAGACAAATCACATGCGTTAATTACGATTGGAATGCTGCATGCTGTAATTAATTGTGGGAACGCATGTAGCAATTGACGCGGTCACATTTCAAGCATTTCAAAGCCGCAAGCAGCTCATAGTAAATGATCAAGCGTATTTCCATCAGAAGTACGCTTTTGTGCGCGAAATTCGTGGCATTAAATGGCCCACTCGCTGCTTGTACATTTGATCAATAATGCAGCGAGTGAGGCGTTTGAATTTGAATTTCGCGCGCCCGCGACCCACACGCGACTGTCACTTGTTCGGCGCGCGTCGTACGATCGCGGCCGAACGCACACCCGCGTCAACGCTTCCTTCCTATCAGCTGCTTGCTTTCACAGCGTTGCGACGACCTCGCTTGCTTAGTGTATCAACCTTTAGTTTTGAATTTTAGTTATTTATCTGTGCCATCATCGTTGTCCTGCTGCCGCTCGTTCACCCGCTCAGCACGGCCCCCGTGTGCGACATGTGCCCTGCCGATTGAAGCCCCCTTCGCAGCCGACACGCCGCCGCAGCCACCAGCGACCGCACGCACAATAGGCGAAGCCCCCTAGGACCGCATTGCTCCATTGTGTACTGCACTTGCCGGACGGGACCGCCGACAACACAAAAACCCGAAAGGTAAATCCACTTGCATTATCTCTTATACCTGGCTAGCCTCGTCGCTGGAGCGCCACACACCCACGACACGATTCCACACAACACTCCGCAAGCGGCGTGCGAGATGTGAGGTTAGGATTGGGCAACGCACTGCTGCAGATTCGACTCCACTGCGATCCACGGCACGAGACTTCGCTGCGAGCCACTACGAGCTGAAGCAGGACGGCTGGGGCCCCTCAGGTTATCCACCCGACACGTTGCTGAGACTGCAAGCATCCAACACACACCAACCTATCATCAAATGACACACGAAAGACAAAGGTATAACATTGGGATTGAGTACAATTCTATCTATCAATTTCGATGAAGCCCCAGCATCGAAATATCCATTTGTTTGTATTGTGTCGTGTACATGCCAGGCATGTCGCGATGTTTTTGTTGTTGGTAATAGCGTGGCCCGCGCGAGTCGCGCGCACGTTTTGCCTTCTCGCTTGCAATCGCAGGCCTCGGCATAAGGAATTCTCAACGAACGACATGGAACATCAGCATCGAGAATCCAATAGCAACCGAAGCAAACGGCGCCCGCTTTACATTCACGTTTACGTTTGCATTTGCGATGGCGATAAAATTCACTTGCGAATGCAATTGCGAGCGCACTTCTTGCGCATTAATATTGCACGACGTGTGCCCGCTATTTTAGCTGGCTGCCACCAACGACAAGGAGCCAGCAGGTAATTTTATTACGTTGCATTTTACATGTGGTGATTCCATATGCAATAGTATGTCTCTGCCTGGCAACCCAATTTACACATTGCATGGTTTATCATTGATGGGCTCAAAGAGCTACAATAATTGCGCCAATTGAAAGTATACCAAGTTTCTTGGATCAAATCGTACACTTTGCGCCTGGGTGAGAACCCAATTTTGCACAAAAGCATACACCTAGTATTGATTTCGCACGACGAGTGCATTAAACGAATTAGTTAGTTGCGGATGAGATGGTAGCAACTAATTTGAATATTAATTCATGAGCCAACTTCATTGGAGCATGATTCCTGACATGGTCGCTCATAACTAAGCGGTTATTTGTTTATTATATGCAACAAGATGCTAATTTCCACCTTTGTGGGATTTGTTATATGGTACTTTTTACAAATAGTAGATAGTAGACAATGAAAACGATGCTTTCTTAGCAGAAAGAATCAAGATACAACTTTTGGAACATATTATTGAGTCAAAAAGTAGATCATTTTGGAGAAGATTGATTAAAATAGTTATGAAATCTTCTCCTAAGTTTATTGATTGGAAACTAATTAATGGCCATGACCTGGTTATAATTATTCTCATTTAGAGATGGTTTTGCAACGGTATTTTAATTGTTAATGCCTTTGGGGCTTCATGTTTGGATGTCAATTTTGACGAATTAATTTTTGTACACACAAAAATAACGTCATGCAATTATTTCTCTGATCATTGTTTTCTCGTGCAAAAAACTGGACAATTTGCATTTTTAAATTTCTTTGCTCCAGGCAAAACTTAAATTTAATATCTAATTTAAAGATATTTTTATTAATTGTAAATTGCGAATTATCGAATTTACTATTCAACAAAACCATGTTAATTTTTTTGCTATTGGCTGGATAATCACATTAAAATTTTTGCCGATTTAATTAAATGTGACACCAAAAGCTATTGTTCCTCACTTTTTAACTTTCTACATTGTCCTAAAATGTATTTATGTTATGCAGACATTGAACAATTCAAAAATATCAAACAAATTATAGCTTTCAACAAAATAACAAAAACCATTCAACATTCACCAAAAAATAGAACTACATCTCTGACTCTTGTGTATCTGCAAGTCTAATGACTTTTCGTTGAACTAATTCGATAATTTTATTCGTTTGCTACGAACGCCCTAGACGTGTGCTATTCGGCTGCTGCTATTGTTGCTTAATGAATTAAAAATTAATGGAAATTTGGCATCGACGACGAACTTTTCGGCGTAGGCAACAACGGAACGCGCGATTTTCATAATGAAATTTTTGTTTCCACTTGAACGTTGGCATCCATCGGTGTCTCCTTGTCGTCTGCATGCAGAAGCGAAAGCGTGGGCGGTATATATTTTGGAATGGGGGATGGCTGCATATTTGCAATAAGGCCCACGAGTTCGTCGTGTCCGGAGAATGCCGGTAATACGTTTACAAACCAGCCGGAAAACAGCCTAAAAGAGCGAGTGTAAATAATTACGACGTTCCGTCTCGCGCGCGACGGTGAATGAATGAGTTTGTCGTTCGTGTCGTTGCCTTTCCCGGTTCAGAATTACCAACGAGTTGGTTCGTTTCGTTTTCCTTGTTCTGGTTGTTGGCGTTGTCAACATCACCAAGTAATGACAACACGTCGCGATTGTAATTAAAAGTACGAATAATTTGATTTATAAGATTTGAACGCTTCTTGATGGTTTGCTCTGTATTATTTATGCGATTTCTAATGTCTGCATGTAGAATCAGTAGTCTGCTAAATCGTTTTCCAAAAAGATTAGTGCAAAGTTGTTAGCCTGGTAACTATAAATACAAAATTTTCGCTTTTTTTCGCTCCTTTAACTGCGTATAACTTTTAAATGGTTGGACCAATTAAACAAAAGTTGGAACCAAAATATAGGTCTTGATGAGCACTTTCCAAAAATCTATGGGTTCATGCCCTTTTGGCAATGGGCAGAGCAGAAATCGCATTCGAAGAAAAAAATTGAAAAAAAAGTTTGTAGCGATAAAAACGATATGAAATTCTTAAAATCGCTCGAGTTTTCAAAAATTTTCATATCTCCGAAACTACT